>JAXCGZ010003802.1:20000-22500 GCA_037179515.1 Halocaridina rubra | reverse complement strand
ATGAAGAGATTTTCTAAAACCTGCCAAGCTGAGGAAATCGCAATCAACTTACCTTACTTACTTTAGTTTAATTGCAACCCAGTTTTCGAGTTACTAATCTAAATTCATGTTCTGTATTTAGCTTTTGTTATTTACTGTGCTAACATCACGATTTTAATTCACATAAATGGAAGCAATCTAAGGATGTCTGAGGAAACAATGAACAGAAATATAATAAGGTCCCTTTTGGTTAACACTAAATTTACCAGTGAAGGTACTGTCCCCTAATTCTAGAATAAGCCAAGTGATATCAACCTTCCAGTAATAATAATAACAATAATGGATTGGATTCGGCTTTACGTCTCGAACTCCCTTTTCTACTAAGGGCTAGGACGGATGCCTTCTTGCGAAGGACTTGTTTTGGCATGTGTAATCGTTACCCTGAGTGTATGCCCTTACTAACCTCAGTCCGTGACTGGGCGCGAACCCTCGACCTGCCGACCCAGAGTCGCGGACGCTACCATTTAGCCACGGAGACTACTACTAATAATAACAATAACAATAATAATAATAATAATAATAATAATAATAATAATAATAATAATAATAATAATTATTATTATTATTATTATTATTATTATTATTATTATTGCTGTTCGTTTGTTTACAAACTAACCTGAGACTTGAAAAGATCATAATACTGTATATATACACTATTAGAGGATCTAATGTATTTAAAAAGGAATACCAATCTAAGAAGCCTCCAATTAACCAATGAGATTTTGGGAGTTCAACTGTACTCAATAATTCAATCTAGGTGAATTTATATGTTGCTCAGCAAAACCCACAACCTATAGGGCGGACGTAGCAAGGCATTCAGTGACTTTATGACGACGATAAAGACCCTCAAGTTCAGCGTGGGAGAGGACTCGGGATTGATCGTAGGCGAGAGGGTTTGTATGCAGTCTCCTAAAAGGGAGCCACGAATTATATTACCATTTCTTACTTCTAGCCGTTTATTCAATTGTGCTTAAAAGCATCGTCTTTATCGGTACAAAAGTTTACTTTTCACTCCTCTCAAGGATGAATGCAATTCTAAAAGTGTAATTAAAAACTCGAGTAACAGTGTAATTAAAAACTTCTCTAACATAATTTTGCATGCAAGCTCCGTATATTCACATACGTCTTGGAGGATTTTAGTTCAAGAATTGTATAAGATAGTTGAGCAAATCGCTATTCTATATGAATAAGAGGAGGTACAGGTAATACAATCTTTAATGCCATAATTCCAGATGCAATTAAGTACAAAGAAACACCTGAGAATTCCATAAGTGTACTTATTGCACCTTTTGAGTTGTCTGGGGGAAAAAGGAATGCACACCAATACTGTTTCTATCATCATTCTTGGCATGAATAAGAGAATATTTAACTTTTTCTCAGAAAAAGGAGATGGCATTGCAATCTGGTATATGGTATGGCACGATACCTCATTATTCTGAAATCATTTCAAGATAAAATAAGGTCAACTGAAGAAATCCCCCCCCCAAAAAAAAAAAACTACTACCACCCATTGGAGAAGCAGTATATGACAGTAAATTGTTAAGGAGGCGTTGGGAGGTAGAGTCCCATCCACTAGGAAATTGGCGTGTGAATATTGCTAATAATAATAAGTTTGGTTAGGCTAGTTTAGGTTAAGTTTGGTTAAGATGGTTTGATTAGTCAAACTTTAGAAAACGCCAGGGGTGCTTTTTCCCCAACTGCTCCAAGTACTATATTCATAGTATCCTTATATTAAATCTCAAGTCTAGCGAAGACTCATCTCTGACATTCTACACCATTTAATGAACTGCACACCATGCAAACGATCAAATGGACTCTCTCGTAAGGAAAGCAAATAACTTGTAAGTCAAGGTCAAACACATGAATGTCTGTAATTTCTTTGGAAACACCACCAATTTCCTGGCCATTGTCAACTTATTGAAGTGAGTTACACCATAAAAATATAAAGGAAGCTGAAAATAATATAATTTCGGATAGCCCGTGTCCTTTTCTAGCCATTACAAATTTCAGTTGAATGACGGCGCTAATGAATAAAGCTGGACGACAGTTAAATATAATAATATTACTCATACTTTGGCCCGATTTCTTAAACAGTGCAAACCTAGGATACCATATTGTTAGTTAGCTAAACACACACAAATGGATTTCATAAACACATCTCTGACGCGGTTCTGTGTTATGGCCTTTGTGTATGACCCGCTCTTCCAAAGACTGTCCAAGCTATGGTGATAACAACTGAATTAAAACAACTGCAAAAAGTAGGCAAGGGATGGCCATTTCATAGAAACGTTTTGCATCCGTATTTTGTCCAACGATTTCATAAAACACAAAATTTTCTTCCAAATTACAAATTAAAATTCTTAAAAGAACATGAAAATGAGAATAACAGATAACTGTACTACCTAATGTAACTAAAAAGAAATCAGCAAATTCTCTCTCTCTCTCTCTCTCTCTCTCTCTC
>JAXCGZ010003802.1:2500-7500 GCA_037179515.1 Halocaridina rubra | reverse complement strand
TACCTGGTAAGAATGAGAGTGCAGAGAAAATGATGAAAATGTGTATTGTGTTTAAAAAGAAGAATGTGCACAAGTATACATGAGTTTTTTATGATTGTGACACCAGGACGGGCAAAAATAAATATTGACTGGAGGAGTGTATGTGAAGTTCCACTATATAAAGGGAAAGGAGATAAATATGTGTGTAGTAGCTTTAGAGGAATTACTTACTGAGTGTAGTTGGTAAGGTATATAGAGGAGTGCTTATCAATAGAATTAGGAAAGGTACTGGGAGATTGATTTGGGAAGAACAGTGTGGGTTCAGGAGAGGAAGAGGATGTTTGGATCAGGTGTTTGTGGTAAGACAGGTGTGTGTTCTTAGAGAATGGTAGGAACACGTTTTTGGCTTTTAAGGACATACAGAAAGTGTATGACATGGTTGGCAGATAAACGTCGTGGAGTGTGTTGCGACTGTATGAGATAAATGGAAGTATGTTGAATGCGGTAAAGTTTTTACATGAATAGTAGAGCAAGTGTGAGAGTCGGGCATGGTATGAGTGATTGGTTTGTGGTGAATGTAAGGTTACATCAAGGTTGTGTAATGCCACCATGGTTGCTTAAAGTGTATTTGGAATAAGTGGTAAGGGAAGTAAATGAAAGAGTATTAGACAGAGACTGTTAATGTTGGCAGACTGAATGTAGAAGTGAATGGGGAGTTGCTTGAAGAAGTTGAGAGTTTTAAGTATTTGGGGTCGCATGTATCAAGGAGAGGACGAGCGGATGCAGAGGTAAGTCATAGAGTGTGGGAAGCGAGTATATGTCTAGGTTTGCTGGAAAGTGCAATGAGTAAGTATTTGGGAATGAATTCAAAAAGAAGGATATATGAAGGTATAATTGTGCCAAGAGCACTGTATGGAGCAAAGCCTTGTGATGCAAGAGAGGATGATAGGAACAAATGGAATGTAATGGAGATGAGGTGTTTGAGAAGTATGATTGGTGTATCTAGAATAGAATAAGAAATGAGGATGTCAGGCAGAGATCGGATGTTGAAAGGAAGCTGTCGGACAGGTTAGATCAGAGTACTGAGTTGGTTTGGACACATGGAAAGGATGAGTGATGAGTAAATAGCGAAGAGAGTGTGGAGTGCAGAAGTGATTGGAGTTAGTCCAAGAGGAAGACATGACATGAGATGGATGGATAGCGTGAAAAGGGCAATGGTTGCATGTAGGATGTCAGTGAAGCAGGGAAGAGAGCGTGCTAGAGATATGAATGAGTGGAGGAAAATTGTATATAGGAGACACGGGCCGAAGGAATTTCTCACACCTGCTAGTCCAGTGGACAGACGGGTGTGAGGGGAGTTGCCATGTGATGAAGCGGTGTGAGTAAACCAGCTGCGGCTGTCTGGCCTCGTTGTATTATATCCTTACCTGCCTACCTTATAGGTGACCCAAGCAGGGTGGAAGGGGGGAAATGTGACAACCCTTTTTCCCTAAGGAGCAATGATAAGTAGTTGAGGTATGTGTGGATCGTGGTGAATGCGTGTTTCTTGGCTCGGCCACCCCGTTACAAAGGGGAATGAGGCCATGTATATGTATGTATGCATGTATGTTTTATTATTATTATTATTATTATTATTATTATTATTATTATTATTATTATTATTATAATTATTATTATTATTATTATTATTATTATTATTATTATTATGGGGGGGGGGAATCCTAGCCATACACAATCGCGTTAGATGCGTTTATGAAATCCATTTGTGTGTGTCTAGCTAACTAACAATATGGAATCCTAGGTTTACAGTTTAAGAAATCGGGCCTAAATGTGACCTATGGATATATATTGGCTAATATTTAAGTGATACTCATACAGTCAGCGATTAAGAAAAATAATCTGAAGCTACTGAAATAGACTGATCTACATAATGGCCAAGTCTCAGATTGGAAATCGTGTGAAAATGACCAGTAATAGAAAGCTGAATGATTAGTTGAGAGAGAGAGAGAGAGAGAGAGAGAGAGAGAGAGAGAGAGAGAGAGAGAGAGAGAGAGAGAGAGAGAGAGAGAGAAGAGAGAGAGAGAGAGAGAGAGAGAGAGAGAGAGAGAGAGAGAGAGAGAGAGAGAGAGAGAGAGTTTAATGAAAGTTTTAAAATTAATAAAAATTTAAGTCTTTGCAATAATGAAATAAAATATAAGAATAAAATTATATGCAAAAAAAAATAATGAAATAAAAACACACAAATTGATAAGCAATGGGGGGGGGGGGGTTGCCGGAGTCAAAGAATACACCATTTTCCACCTTTTTTTGACTGAGTATTAACATGTCCATCTCTTTTCTCACAGACATATTGTTACTTTAATTCGTTCCACAACCATGCAAATTCAGAGGCTTAAATACTAATGCTGTGTCTGGAATTTTCCAACTTAAACCAGTCTTTATGGGATGATAACACAAACGGTAATACAAAAAATAATTGTTGTTCCGGTTTTACGTCACGGACTACCTTTTCTACCAAGGGCTAGGACGGTTGCTGTTTTGGCAGATGTAATCGTTACCCTGAGTGCATGCCCTTGCTAACCTCAGACAGTGACGGGGTGCGAACCCTCGACCTGACGCCAACGGAATACAAAAAAAAATAACTAGAATATATACAGAAAAATCAAATGGTCGTGTATGTCAACAGAAAAATTAAAAAAGCTTTCGCGTAGTGGGAACATTAGTAACAGGAATGAATGAGATTCCAAAAATACGTTCAACTCAAGAACAGTAAGTCACTATATGTGATTCACCGACAAGACGGCTCGGTTGATGTTGGTATGCAAATGACCCATCAAAAATGATGAATCAAAAGTACTCATACTTACAACAGTTACTTTATTCATGTTAAAAAGCCTCTCTCTCTCTCTCTCTCTCTCTCTCTCTCTCTCTCTCTCTCTCTCTCTCTCTCTCTCTCTCTCTCTCTCTCTCTCTCTCTCTCTCCTTAACTATCATATTACAGAGAAAAAAAGTCTAGCGATCTACAACGCATAACCTTATATCAGAGACATCAAATGAGCCTTTCAATTCGATAGGGTCTCTAAAACTGGAGATTACATGAAGAACATCATTCATGAACCAACATTTGTTTATATAGGTTACAAAACCACTATTCAAATGGACTAATATATATATATATATATATATATATATATATATATATATATATATATATATATATATATATATATATATATATATAGAGAGAGAGAGAGAGAGAGAGAGAGAGAGAGAGAGAGAGAGAGAGATAAATACGGTTCCATGTAAATTTTACCCCTGTAAAATCCACCCCGAAAATTCCTCCCCACGAAATTACCAACCAACGAAATTTTCTCCCCACAAGTTTTTCACCCTACAAAACCTAAGCTAACCTAACTTAACCTAACCTAACAATGAAACACACTTAAGGCAAACAATAAAAAAAAAAGAAATGTATTGGTTAATTGGTGGAATTTTCGTGTGGTGGATTCATGGAGAGTAAATTTCGTGGGGTGGAATTTTCGGGGAGGATATTACGGGTCACCAAACACACACACACGCACACACACACACACACACACACACACACACACGATAAAGACTGCTGGACACATATGTTTTTCGAACCCAGGGCTCGTGAAGATCTTGGTAATTCATATAGGCTATTAATACAGCTAAACTGGAAACGAGCACAGTCTCAATATTAGATAAGAAAATTCCGTGCAAATAAATATAGCTCTATATATCATAGCATAAATACCTCAGTTTCTTTATGACAGTTCAGGCCCCTTAGGAGGTTTCTCCTCTTTTTCCAATAAGAAACTCGACATTACTTTGGCGCTCTAAGGGTATTTATCAAGGCTGTGTCCTCGATACGGAGTTTATGCCGCTCATGTTGAGAATTTCCTCGATATAGTTTACATGAGGGGTGGCCAGACTTTTGGATTCCGAGATGTACTCTAATGACTGAAACTCTTTTACGATCTACCATACTACATAATCACATAATATTACGTCAACTGGGAGTGAAAATTTTCAAATAGCATAGTACTATAAAACATGAGTGCAATTGTATCACTTATATAAAAAATGATTAACCAGTTCAAACCAAATTAAGAAAAATAATCAGCTGATGCCAGGTCTTACTAAACTTAATGATTTAGTGCAATTTCCCTCTCTATATGTAAACTGATATCACCTTCTCTGTTCTCTAAGTTAAGAACTAATTATTCTCATTGTAAGGAAAACAAATATGGTGATGATGCCGATAATAGTGATACTGTATCGAGTGTTATTACTACTACTTTATTATTAACATTATTGTTGACATTTTTATTACAGTATTATTATTTTCTAGGAAAGCTACATTAAATTTAACTGTATGTATTACCCTCTAACTTATTAGTTCAATTACACGTCTGCTTATAAGTTACTCTTAATTATAGAAGAAAAACCATTGTACAAAAATGGAAATAAATGTTTGTTTGTTGTGCTGTGGGGGAACGGCGATCGACCAAACTAGTGACCGCGATCGACTGGTAGATCGCGATCGACTGTTTGGCCACCTCTGGTTCACAGCTTCTACTATGTGATTTAAATAAATAATTAAAAAGATCACGGTGATCTTTTATCCTTGGTGAATGTCTCTAATTTTCAACCGTGGAAGTTAGTTCAGCTAATAAAAGGTAAACTGGTTAAAGGCAAAAGTTATTCTGCCCTTTTCTAAGAGAATAGCAGAAACTTGTTTGCTTCATCAAAATTGACAAAATCAATGGCTCATTAATATTAGAAATATTACATATTATGCTATAATATAAATAAATTTACAGTAATAGTTCATACGTAAGAAAGAATGTATGTGTGTATGTATCACGCAAATTCCTTACACGAGGTGTCTACTGGTGCCCCGGAAAGATGCTGTTTACAAAATATTCTTAGCTCCAGCATACTCGAATCCCTATTTTCAATGAAGTAATGGTAAAAGCGACAATAAAAATCTTATT
>JAXCGZ010003801.1:220000-222500 GCA_037179515.1 Halocaridina rubra | reverse complement strand
CCTTTACATACCATAGTTAAGCATTTGCGTGGTATTATTTTTTTTACAAGAAAAATTATTTTAGTTTCTTGAACCAATAAATCTGTTGGATAGTGGATTTTTTTTCCAAATAGTTATCTTTAGGAGTGACTCTGTTGCACTTTGAATCAAGTCTTCCCATAAAGAGATCATTTTAAAGACCACTGGAATAAAAACTGCAAACCCAAAGACGTATGGCTGGAAATCATAGCTATGTCTCTTTTAAAAGAGTGTCTCAATTCTGGATGCAATCGAATGATCCTCGAGCGACACTCTTTGATAACCTGCATCATGACTCACGATAAAAAAAATAATTTGAATTACATCATTTTGATAAAATATATCAATGTCATAATATCATGTGGATGTATATGGATCTAAAAATGAGTCTCTCTTTTTTTTTTTTTTAGTATATTTTCATATCCTTCTGAAGCCAGCAGGATGGTTAGAACTGAACAAAAATAAATAATAATAATAAAAAAAAAATACACATGGCATCATCATACCCTGCCCGTCCTCACCCCTTGCAGCAGCTGTTCTGTAGCAAGAGACAGAACAAAAATATTAGAGAATATGGGGATGCCATTACTTCACTCCTCTATCCCTCCAAGTATGAAGGGAATAAGAGTGAGGTATTTTTTCTTCTCACCATCACTTAATCTTATCTTCAATTTATATTCATAGTTATTTTTTCATTGTTGTGGTCGCCGTGGCAAAGTGGTAGCATCCGCAACTTTGAGGCGGCAGGTCAAGGGTTCACGTCCACAACAGTTTGAGGTTAGAAAGGGCATTCACTCAGGGTAGCGATCACACTTGCCGAGATCAAAGTCCCTTGAATGAAGCCAACGTTCCAGCCCTTAGTAGAAAAGGGAGTCGTGACGTAAAACCAATCACATCATCTATTTTTTATTGTTACAGGATGAAGACCTTAGGAGGTGGAAGTGATTATGTACCCTTCTCTTTCTATTGTGGAATACCAAGTATTGATGTATGGTTTAGGACTGACAAGGTAATTTCGTTTTATCAAATGTGATATTAAATTTCAGAATTTTAATAAAAAATCCACCAAAGAGTACAAAAAAAAAAAAAAATTGAATTTGGGATTTTTTGTAGTTTTCGCTAATTCAAGCTCTGGGCCCAAAACCACATATGGGTTATGGAATGTGTAAGCTGTAGCCTCAGTTATATTTTTATTTTTAAATGTAGTACTGGAACTAAAAGTTAATAGAGCAAGTATGAAGAAATTTGATAATATCAGGAATTTCAAAGTGAAAACTCCTCTCTCTCTTTCTATATATATATATATATATATATATATATATATATATATATATATATATATATATATATATATATATATATATATATATATATATATATATATATATATATATATATATATATATATATATATATATATATATATATATATATATATATATATATATATATATATATATATATATATATATATATATATATATATATATATATATATATATATATATATATATATATATATATATATATATATATATATATATATATATATATATATATATATATATATATATATATATATATATATATATATATATATATATATATACATACATACATACAGCTTTGGGCTCTTTCCCGTAAACACAATTAGGTAATCACATACATACATACATACATATATACATACATACATACATACACACAGTGGTGAGGACTCATTCGGGGCAAGATTCCTAGATTGCGTACAAGGGAATTTCCTACACCAACATGTAATGGAACCAACAAGGGCCAGGGGTGGGGATGAGCCATCACTACTTGATCTAGTGTTCACAGATAATGTGTTGGATATTGAAAATATTGAGTATGAACCACCAATTGGAAAGAGTGACCACTCTGTGTTGTTGATGGAGTATATCATTGAAGATATTCTTCCTGAGAGTAGAGGCACTGAGGACATGAGGAGGAACTATCCGAAAGGAGATTACATCAAAATGAATGAGCTTTTTGCAGTTATTGACTGGAGAACCTTATTTTACAACAAATCTGTACAAGAAATGTATGACATCTTTTGTGAGAAATATGGGAAGATAGTAGATTGCTGCATACCTGTCACCAAAGTAGGTGTAATTCATGCCAGAGAGAAATGGTTCGATAATGGGTGTAAAAGAGCTAAGGAGTGGAGAGACAAATGCTGGAAAAGGTATAGGAGGAGAAAAAACATAAATGCCTGGCAAACCTACAAAAGAGCAAGAAATGACTACCTAAGTAAAAGGAGAGAGGCAGAGAGAGACTATGAGAGGGACATCACCAGGAATGCTAAAGAAAATCCCAAGCTTTTCCACAGCTTTATCAGAGGAAAACTGAAGGTAAAAAAACAGGTTTTAAGGCTAAAGAGAGCGGATGGAAGCATCACTGAGACGGATGAAGAGATCTGCAAAGAACTGAACAAGGAGTTTCAGTCAGTATTTACAGTAGAAAA
>JAXCGZ010003801.1:195000-210000 GCA_037179515.1 Halocaridina rubra | reverse complement strand
AAACATATGCTGCCCATACTATGCCATTTATATGCATTTCCTGAAACAAATCTGTGTATGTGTTTGTAATACCTAAATTGTAATTACCAAATTGTGCTTACGAGAAAGAGCCCTAAGCTCGTAAGTCCCCGTCTCTGGTCAGTTCCATTTTGTACTTAGTAACACTTATAATTCTTGCACTTAAAACTATGAATTAAGATAGCATTAACTACCTCCTCGTTTAGCCAATTCCTATTATCAACACTTACTCTTACACTAAAAAAATACTCCCTTACATCCTGCAAAGAAGTTTTCTTACAAAGTCTCAAACTATGACCTCTAGTTCTAGAGCCAGCCATATCAAAATATCTATCCCTATCCACTCTGTCATAACCATCGAGTGATGGTAAGTTCTCTGTTTCTTGAAGTTCTACTCCTGCCATTGAGTAGTAAAGCTTGGCCTTTTTTGCACTTGAACCCATTCTCATTACCTTACATTTAGAAGTACTGAATTACATTAGCCACTTTTCTGACCACTCATGGAGACCATTTAGACCTTCCTGAAGCTCTCTACCATTGTTCTCGTATCTTACTTTTTTCACAATCTTTGCATCATCTGCAAACATATTCATGAATGAATTTACTGACTCTGGTAGCTCATTTACATATACAAGGAACAAAATTGACTCTAAAGCTGAACCCTGTGGAAATCCACTACTAACTCTTCTCCATTTAGACACTAAATGTTTTACTCTAACCCTCTGTTCCCTTCCTTCTAAGTAAGTTTTTATCCATTCCAAGACATTTCCACCTATTCTTGCCATTGCTTGCAGTTTCTTAATAAGTCTCCCGTGTGGAACAGTGTCAAATGCTTTCTAGAAGTCTAGGAATATGCAATCTGCCCAGCCCTCTCTTTCCTGTAAGATTCGACCGACCTCATCATAAAATTCTAAATAGTTTGTTACTGTTGATCTACCTCCTCTGCAGCCATGTTGTCTCACTGACAAAAAGTTGAAGGATTCCAAGTGAAGAGAGATATATTTCCTTATTAGTTTCTCCATTACTTTGAAAACTATCCAGGTCAAGGAAACAGGTCTAAAGTATAGAGCCGTATCCCTCCTTCCATTTTATAAGATAGGTACCACAATCACTTGTTTCCAGCATCTTTGAATCTCCCCTTACTCCAGCAACTTTTCAAATATGATACTTACTGCTGCTGATATTGATTTAGAGCATTTTTTATCTACATAAGGGGATATATCATCAGGACCTGTAGCTTTATGGGCATCTAAATCCATCAGAGCTTTTTATACCTCTGTGGCTGAAAAGATGATGTTCCCTAACACCAGCCCATGAGGTTCTATCTCCGCAGTCTGAGGAGGTGGGGCATTTTCTAGTGTAAATACTGACTGAACCTTCTTGTTCAATTCTTTGCAGATCTCATCGTTTGTCTGAGTGATGCTTCCATCATCTCTCTTTGGCCTTGAAACCTATTCTTTTACATTCAGTTTTCCTTTTATAAAGCTGTGAAAAAGTTTATGATTTTCTTTAGCCTTCCTGGTGATATCCCTTTCATAGTCGCTGTCTGGCTATCTTCTTTTACTTAGGTAATCATTTCTTGCTCTTTTATAAGTCCTCCTACTCCTTTTCCAGCAAGTGTCTCTCCACTCATTTGCTCTTTTACACTCACTATTGAACCATTTCTCTTTGGCAGAATAACTACTATTTTGGTGACAGGTATGCAGAAATCTACTGTCTTCCCATATTCCTCAAAAAAGATGTTGTGCATTTCTTGTACAGGTTTGTTGTTAAATAAAGTCCTCCAGTCAATGACTGAAAAAACTCATTTGTTTTGATGTAATCTCCTTTCGGATAGTTCCTCCTCATGTCCTCAGTACCTTTACTTTCATGCAGAACATCTTTGATGATATACTCAATCAACAATACACAGTGGTGAGTCTTTCCAATTGGTGGTTCATACTCAATTTTTTCAATATCCAAAATATTGTCTGTGAATACTAAATGAAGCAATGATGGTTCATCTCCACTCATAGCCTTCGTTAGTTCCAGTGCATGTTGGTGTAGGAAATTCCCTTGTATATCATCTAGTAATCTTGTTTCGAATGAGTCCTCACCACTGCGTGGGCAAGATGTATCCAATCTATCTCTCTATTATTAAAATCTCCCATAATCACAATCCTGCATTTTTTCCTTCCGTGCAATGTTTACAACTGAGTTTTAAGATTTCAATAGTACCTATATGTCTTTCCTCATAAACTTCTAACCTATGTTGGTTCATTGGTGCGTTATATATAACAGTTATTATGATGCTCTTTGACCCAGTATTTATGCGAGCAACAAGAAATGCCTTGAACACACTTTCTATAGCCAAGTTTATTTCTTCAACCTGAAATTTCTCAATTATGAGCAGTGCTATCCCTCCATCAGTCCTCTCAGAGCTTTCAACCCTTAATATTCTGAAGCCCTTAGGAAAAACTCTGACACTGTTTATGTCCTAACTGTGTGTGTGTGTGTAATACCTAATTGTAAGTACCTAATTGTGCTTACAGAAAAGAGCCCCAAGCTCATAAATTCCCGACTCCAGTTCGGTTTCATTTTGTACTTAGTGATACTTATCATACTTGTCCTTAAAACAATGAATTGAGTTAGCATTAACTATCTTCTTCGCTTAGCCAATTCCTATCATCAACTACTCTTATACTAAAAAAAAACCACTTCCTTACATCCTGCAAAGAAGTTTCCTTACAAAGCTTCAAACTATGACCTCTAGTTCTAGTGATAGCCATATCAAAATATCGATCCCTATCCACTCTGTCATAATCAGGAAGGTGTGTGTGAGACTACCTATTGTGATTACCTAATTGTGTTTACGGAAAAGAGCCCAAAGCTCGTATCTTCCCGTCGCCTGATCGGTTCCATTTTGCACTTGGTGATACTTATCATACCTGTCCTTAAAACTATGGATTGAGATAGCATTAACTACCTCCTCGCTTAGCCAATTCCAATTATCAACTACTCTTACACTGAAAAAGTATTTCCTTACATCCTGCAAAGACGTTTTCTTATGAAGCTTCAAACTATGACCTCTAGTTCTAGAGCCAGCCATATCAAAATATCGATTCCTATCCACTCTATCATATTCATGAAGCAATTTAAAGACTGTCACCATATCCCCCTCAATTTTCTAGCTTCGAGTGATGGTAAGTCTAATTCCCTCAGCCTCTCATCATAACTGAGATTACGTATTTCTGGCACCAGTTTCGTGGCATGTCTTTGAACGTTTTCAAGCTTAGCTATGTGCTTTTTCAAGTGCGGATTCCAAAAGGGGGCTGCATATTCAAGTTTTGGCCTCACATAGGTTACATAAATATTTCTGAACATTTCCTTGTCCACGTGCCTGAAGGCTACCCTTACATTTGATAAGAATGCATATGCTGCCCTTACTATGCCATTTATATGTATTTCTGGAGACAAATCTGCTAGTATGATTACTCCTAGGTCTCTCTCATTCTCTGTCTCTTGAAGTTGTACTCCAGCCACCAAGTAGTCAAGCTTGGGCCTTCTTGCACTTGTACCCATTCTCATTACCTCACATTTTGAAGCATTGAATTTCATTAGCCACTTTTCTGACCACTCATGCTGACTATTTAAATCTTCCTGAAGTTCTCTACCATTGTTCTTGTTTCCTACTTCTTCACAATCTTTGCATCATCTGCAAACATATTCATGAATGAATTTACAGACTCTGGTAGGTCATTTATATATCCAAGGAACGAAAGTGGCCCTAAAGCTGAACCCTGTGGAACTCCACTACTAACTCTTCTCCATTCAGACACTGAGTGTCTTACTCTAACCCTCTGTTCCCTTCCTTCTAAGTAAGTTTTTATCCATTCCAAGACATTTCCACCTATTCTAGCCATTGTTTGCAGCTTCCTAATAAGTCTCACATGTGGAACAGTGTCAAACGCTTTCTGGAAGTCTAGGAATATGCAATCTGCCCAGCCCTCTCTTTCCTGTAAGATTTGGCTTACCTCATCATAAAATTCTAATAAGTTTGTTACTGTTGATCTACCTTCTCTGAAGCCATGTTGCCTCACTGACAAAAAGTTGAAGGATTCCAAGTGAAGAAAGATATGTTTCCTCAGTAGTTTCTCTATGACTTTGCAAATTATGCTGGTCAAGGAAACTGGTCTATTGTTTAAAGCGGTATCCTTCCCTCCCTTTTTGAAGATAGGTATCACGTTTGCTTGTTTCCAGCATCTTGGAATCTCCCCTGACTCCAGTGACCTCTTAAATATGATACTTGGTGCCACTGATATTGAGTTTGTGCATTTTTTATGTACATGAGGGGATATATCATCAGGACCTGTAGCTTTATGAACATCTAACTCCATCAGCGCTTTGCATACCTCTGTGGCTGTAAGGTTGATGTTCTCTAATACCGGCCCTTGAGCTTCTATCTCTGCAATCTTCAGGGGTGGGGTATTTTCTATTGTAAATACTGACTGAGACTCCTTGTTCAATTCTTTGCAGATCTCTTCATCCGTCTCAGTGATGCTTCCATTGGCTCTCTTAAGCCTTAAAACCTGTTCTTTTATCTTCAGTTTTCCTCTGATAAAGATGTGGAAAAGCTTGGGATTTTCTTTAGCCTTCCTGGTGATGTCCCTCTCATAATCTCTCTCTGCCTCTCTTCTTTTACTTAGGTAATCATTTCTTGCTTTTTTGTAGGTTTGCCAGGCAATTATGTTTTTTCTCCTATATCTTTTCCAGCATTTGTCTCTCCATTCCTTAGCTCTTTTACACTCATTATCGAACCATTTCTCTCTAGCATGAATTACACCTACTTTGGTGACAGGTATGCAGCAATCTACTATCTTCCCATATTTTTCACAAAAGATGTCATACATTTCTTGTACAGATTTGTTATAAAATAAGGTTCTCCAGTCAATAACTGCAAAAAGCTCATTCATTTTGATGTAATCTCCTTTCGGATAGTTCCTCCTCATGTCCTCAGTGCCTCTACTCTCAGGAAGAATATCTTCAATGATATACTCCATCAACAACACACAGTGGTCACTCTTTCCAATTGGTGGTTCATACTAAATTTTTTCAATATCCAACACATTATCTGTGAATACTAGATCAAGTAGTGATGGCTCATCCCCACCCTTGGCCCTCGTTGGTTCCATTACATGTTGGTGTAGGAAATTCCCTTGTACGCAGTCTAGGAATCTGGCCCCGAATGAGTCCTCACCACTGTGTGGGTCAAGATTTATCCAATCAATATTTTTCTGATTAAAATCTCAAATAATCAAAATCCTACATTTTCTCTCCCATGCCATGTCAACTGAGTTTATGACTTCAATAGTACCTATATGACTTTCCTCATAAACTTCTTGCCTATTTTTGGTTCCTTGGTGGGCTATATACAACAGTTATTATAATGCTCTCTGACCCAGTATTTATGCGAGCAACAAGAAATTCCTTGAACTCACTTTCTATAACCAAGTTTATTTCTTCAACTTGAATCCTTTCACTTATGAGCAGTGCTATCCCTCCACCAGTCCTCTCAGATCTTTCAACCCTTAATCTTCTGAAGCCCTTATGAAAAACTGTGACAGTGTTTATGTCCTCACTCAACTTAGTCTCTGTAATTGCTACTATATCTGCCTTACTCTTGTGAATCCTATCTTTTAATTCTACTGCCTTACCAGCTAATCCATCAGCATTTGTGTATAACATCTTAATGAGGCCACATCCCCTTATCTTCTGTCATTATCACATTTATCTCCCCTTTGTCTGGAAGAACTCTGAAATGAAAGTTTTTCTTCTCTTCTTCATTTCTTTCCTCATTTAACCTTCTTGCCTCTTGCAACAAGTTTTTGATCTTTCCCATATCTTCCTGTGTTCTGTATCATCTACTGAACACTTCTTTGAATTCTTGAAGGACTGTTAGACTTTTTTTTCTCATCAATATTTCTCTACATCTTTCCCCTCTCTCAAAGGTTACTTTTGTTGGTCTCTGCTTACCTTCCCTCGAATATTTGCTTAGTTGGTGAATGTTTGCAATATCCTCATGACCACAAACTACTCCAAGCTTTCTTATCAGGTCTACAACCCTAGCTTTATATTCTTCAAGTCTCCCCTGCCATGTTGGCTCCTGGGATTCGCTTATGCCTGAGATTACCACTGCCTTCTCTTTATCAAGTGCCTGTTTAATCAGTGGATTTACCCTTTCCATCACAACGTCTTTAATTTTTTCTATTACTGTCTCTTTATAGTCAACTATTTGTATGTTTTCCAGTGCCACCACCTTTACAGCCTCTTTTACTGCCACATTCTTCTTTAGTGCATCAGCAAAGGAAGTTTTCATGGCATCATGTTCCATATACAGCTCCTGAAACTCTTTTCTAAATTGTTCAATGTTTTCCGTAATCTGGATATTCCAATCTGCAATCTCGTCTCTCTCAGAAGAGAGCAGTGAACTAACATCTAATTTAATTAGGTTGTCATTCAGCTGTTTGTTGTTATCTTCTTGCTAAGAAATTCTGGTTTTTAGTTCACTCTTTTCCCCTTCCAACTTCTTTATTCATTTTTCTAGTTCTTATATCTCCTGCCCTTGTGCTTTATTTGCTTCCTCCAAACATCTTTCTTCTCTGAGTGTTTCATTTTCTTTCATTTCTCTATCCATACTCCGAATTTTATCATCAAGATTTATAACCTTTGTCTTTAATTCCTTGATTTTCTGTTTTAATCTCCTATCAACTACTCCTCCTCCTGCTGCTACATCCCATGGATACCCTCTACAGAGATGCCTCATTTTCATCTTTTCCCTTTCACAGAATATAGAAAGAAAGAAAGAAAGAAAGAAAGAAAAAAGAAAGAAAGAAAGAAAGAGAAGAAGAAGAAGAAGAAGAAGAAGAAGAAGAAGAAGAAAGCTTTTATTTAAGCTTCACACAGAATTTCTATATTTTCATATAAGTACTATTTAGATACTCAATTCATCTCTTTTCTGGTAACACACATCCTTACTTAGAATATGACATTGGTAATTTGATTGAAAAAATGCAAAACAAAAGTCGCCTTGAAGGGAATTTCGAATTTGTATATGAGGAGACACTCACCTGTTTCTGCTATATATTCTTCTTAGCTGACACACCAGTCATTTCAGAAAAAAAAGAAAAATATATTAATCACTTGATTAGACTCGATATTTAACTCAATTTATAAAAAAAAATAAAAGAGAATACAGCAAAAAGAAAAAATAAGACAGCTGTGCAACTTGGCAACTTATCTCAGTACTGTTAACAGGTTTATTTTTTCGTATTTATTTAATTATTCAAGTATTTCGTGTATCAAACTAACTATCAAGTTAATATAAGTTGGAAGGATATTGATTTTAACAATATTTGGAACCACAGGATCGGGTAAATGGCTGTGATTACCTAATTGTGATTACCTAATTGTGTTTACGGGAAAGAGCCCAAAGCTCGTATCTTCCCGTCTCCTGATCGGTTCCATTTTATACTTAGTGATACTTATCATACCTGTCCTTAAAACTATGGATTGAGATAGCATTAACTACCTCCTCGCTTAGCCAATTCCAATTATCAACTACTCTTACACTGAAAAAGTATTTCCTTACATCCTGCGAAGAAGTTTTCTTACGAAGCTTCAAACTATGACCTCTAGTTCTAGAGCCAGCCATATCAAAATATCGATCCCTATCCACTCTATCATAACCATGAAGGAATTTAAAGACTGTCACCATATCCCCCCTCACTCTTCTAGCTTCGAGTGATGGTAAGTCTAATTCCCTCAGCCTCTCATCATAACTGAGATTGCGTATTTCTGGCACCAGTTTCGTGGCATGTCTTTGAACTTTTTCAAGCTTAGCTATGTGCTTTTTCAAGTGCGGATTCCAAAAGGGGGCTGCATATTCAAGTTTTGGCCTCACATAGGTTACATAAATATTTCTGAACATTTCCTTGTCCATGTGCCTGAAGGCTACCCTTACATTTGATAAGAATGCATATGCTGCCATTACTATGCCATTTATATGTATTTCTGGAGACAAATCTGCCAGTATGTTTACTCCTAGATCTCTCTCATTTTCTGTCTCTTGAAGTTGTACTCCAGCCACCGAGTAGTCAAGCTTGGGCCTTCTTGCACTTGTACCCATTCTCATTACCTTATATTTTGAAGTATTGAATTTCATTAGCCACTTTTCTGACCACTCATGCAGATTATTTAGATCCTCCTGAAGTTCTCTACCATTGTTCTCGTTTTTTACTTTCTTCACAATCTTTGCATCATCTGCAAACATATTCATGAATGAATTTACAGACTCTGGTAGCTCATTTACATATACAAGGAACAAAAGTGGCCCTAAAACTGAACCCTGTGGAACTCCACTACTAACTCTTCTCCATTCACACACTGAGTGTCTTACTCTAACCCTCTGTTCCCTTCCTTCTAAGTAAGTTTTTATCCATTCCAAAACATTTCCACCTATTCTAGCCATTGATTGCAGCTTCCTAATAAGTCTCCCATGTGGAACAGTGTCAGACGCTTTCTGGAAGTCTAGGAATATGCAATCTGCCCAGCCCTCTCTTTCCTGTAAGATTTGGCTTACCTCATCATAGAATTCTAATAAGTTTGTTACTGTTGATCTACCTTCTCTGAAGCCATGTTGCCTCACTGACAAAAAGTTGAAGGATTCCAAGTGAAGAGAGATATGTTTCCTTAGTAGTTTCTCCATAACTTTGCAAACTATGCTGGTCAAGGAAACTGGTCTATAGTTCAGAGCCGTATCCCTCCTTCCCTTTTTGAAGATAGGTATCACATTTGCTTGTTTCCAGCATCTTGGAATCTCCCCCGACTCCAGTGACTCCTTAAATATGATACTTAGTGCCACTGATATTGTGTTTGCGCATTTTTTAAGCACATGAGGTGATATATCATCGGGACCTGTGTGTGTGTGTGTGTGTGTGTGTGTGTGTGTGTGTGTGTGTGTGTGTGTGTGTGATTACCTAATTGTGTTTACGGGAAAGAGCCCAAAGCTCATATCTTCCCGTCTCCTCATCGGTTCCATTTTATACTTAGTGATACTTATCATACCTGTCCTTAAAACTATTGATTGAGATAGCATTAACTACCTCCTCGCTTAGCCAATTCCAATTATCAACTACTCTTACACTGAAAAAGTATTTTCTTATATCCTGCAAAGAAGTTTTCTTACGAAGCTTCAAACTATGACCTCTAGCCAGCCATATCAACATATCGATTCCTATTCACTCTATCATACCATGAAGGAATTTAAAGACTGTCACCATATCCCCCCTCAATCTTCTAGCTTCGAGTGATGGTAAGTCTAATTCCCTCAGCATCTCATCATAACAGAGATTACGTTTTTCTGGCACCAGTTTCGTGGTATGTCTTTGAACTTTTTCAAGCTTAACTATGTGCTCTTTCAAGTGCAGATTCCAAAAGGGGGCTGCATATTCAAGTTTTGGCCTCACATAGGTTACATAAATATTTCTGAACATTTCCTTGTTCATGTGCCTGAAGGCTACCCTTACATTTGATAAGAATGCATATGCTGCCCTTACTATGCCATTTATATGTATTTCTGGAGACAAATCTTCTAGTATGTTTACTCCTAGATCTCTCTCATTTTCTGTCTCTTGAAGTTGTACTCCAGCCACCGAGAAGTCAAGCTTGGGCCTTCTTGCACTTGTACCCATTCT
Organism: Halocaridina rubra; assembly: GCA_037179515.1. Classification (NCBI taxonomy): domain Eukaryota; kingdom Metazoa; phylum Arthropoda; class Malacostraca; order Decapoda; family Atyidae; genus Halocaridina; species Halocaridina rubra. The sequence goes on along the minus strand of JAXCGZ010003801.1, from coordinate 200,251 downwards.
CATTACCTTACATTTTGAAGTATGAATTTCATTAGCTACTTTTCTGACCACTCATGCAGATTATTTAGATCTTCCTGAAGTTCTCTACCATTGTGCTCGCGTCCTACTTTCTTCACAATCTTTGCATCATCTGCAAACATATTCATGAATGAATTTACAGACTCTGGTAGGTCATTTACATATACAAAGAACAAAAGTGGCCCTAAAACTGAACCCTGTGGAACTCCACTACTAACTCTTCTCCATTCAGACACTGAGTGTCTTACTCTAACCCTCTGTTCCCTTACTTCTAGGTAGGTTTTTATCCATTCCAAGACATTTCCACCTATTCTAGCCATTGCTTGCAGCTTCCTAATAAGTCTTCCATGTGGAACAGTGTCAAACGATTTCTGGAAGTCTAGGAATATGCAATCTGCCCAGCCCTCTCTTTCCTGTAAGATTCGGCTTACCTCATCATAAAATTCTAATAAGTTTGTTACTGTTGATCTACCTTCTCTGAAGCCATGTTGCCTCACTGACAATAAGTTGAAGGATTCCAAGTGAAGAGAGATATATTTCCTCAGTAGTTTCTCCATAACTTTGCAAACTATGCTGGTTAAGGAAGCTGGTCTATAGTTTAGAGCCGTATCCCTCCTTCCATTTTTGAAGATAGGTATCACATTTGCTTGTTTCCAGCATCTTGGAATCTCCCCTGACTCCAGTGACTTTTTAAATATGATACTTAGTACCACTGATATTGAGTTAGCTCATTGTTTAGTACATGAGGGGATATGTCATCAGGACCTGTAGCTTTATGAACATCTAACTCCTCTGTGGCTGTAAGGTTGATGTTCTCTAATACCGGCCCTTGAGCTTCTATCACTGCAATCTGAGGGGGTGGGGTATTTTCTACTGTAAATACTGACTGAAACTCCTTGTTCAATTCTTTGCAGATCTCCTCATCCGTCTCAGTGATGCTTCCATCCTCTCTCTGAAGCCTTAAAACCTGTTCTTTTACCTTCAGTTTTACTCTGATAAAGCTGTGGAAAATCTTGGGATTTTCTTTAGCCTTCCTGGTGATGTCCTTCTTATAATCTCTCTCTGCCTCTCTTCTTTTACTTAGGTAATCATTTTTTGCTCTTTTGTAGGTTTGCCAGGCATTTATGTTTTTTCTCCTCCTATATCTTTTCCAGCATTTGTCTCTCCACTCCTTAGCTCTTTTACACTCATTATCGAACCATTTATCTCTGGCATGAATTACACCTACTTTGGTGAAAGGTATGCAGCAATCTACTATCTTCCCATATTTCTCACAAAAGATGTCATACATTTCAGGTACAGATTTGTTGTAAAATAAGGTTCTCCAGTCGATAACTGCAAAAAGCTCATTCATTTTGATGTAATCTCCTTTCGGATAGTTCCTCCTCATGTCCTCAGTGCCTCTACTTTCAGGCAGAATATCATCAATGATATACTCCATCAACAACAAACAGTGGTCACTCTTTCCAATTGGTGGTTCATACTAAATTTTTTCCTACAAAATGTCTCTAAGAAAGCATAATATTTCTTTAGAATACCCTTTATATGCATTTCTGGAAACAGATATATCAATAACATGACAACAAGACAACTTTCATTCTCAGGGTTGCCCTCGTCATTATATAGCTATCTCTGCTTAATTTATATACTTTAGTCTCTGCTGTTTTATACATGAATGTCTGTGACAGATTATGACTCTAATTTACAGCTCTTTTGGAAGAATCTATTGACAACTTTACCGATGTTTCGACAATGTTTGTACAGCAACTTGACGGCATGAAAAAGGATCTTGAGTAAGTAATATAGAAATATAATAGATTAATTTACTTGTATTTAGTACTGCTAATATTTAAATTTTTGCATTATTTTAAACAGTGCTTGTCAATAAAGTATTTGAGATTATGTCAATTTTTGTTCTGCATAGTGTTTCTTATTTTATATATAAGCGTTCAGTGTAAAACGACCTCCTAAGCATATTAATAAGACCATAATGATAACTTGTTCATAAAATGGGCTTAATTTTTATAGGTTGTATATTATAGTGGTATTAATTATATAGTGCAATACAGTATATACAGGTACTCAAGCAGGAGTCGGGTCTATTAACCTATGCTCAATGTTTTATTTATGTTGGTAACTATTAATTGGCTACTACTTTTCTGGAGCTGCAATGTACGTAAAATTCAAAGTGTCGATTTCTTAAACAGTGTAACCTAGGATACTATATTGTTAATTAGCTAGACACACACAAATGGATATCATAAACGCATCTGACGCGCTTCTGTGTATGGCTAGGATACCTTATGAGATCCTAGTTATACATAGAACTGCGTCAGATGCGTTTATGAAATCCATTTGTGTGTGTCTAGCTAACTAATAATATGGTATCCTAGGTTTACACTGTTTAAGAAATCGGGCCAGAGTGCCGTATTAGTAGCAAAACCCAAATGATGTCTTGATGAATATTATAACAGCTCAATGACTTATAATTATATTACTGATGATTATGCATCCAAACACATATTCTACTAATATAGGCCCGTAGCCTTTATATATACTTCCGCTTGCTCTTTTACACTTATTGGAGTGATAATTTACCTAATCAGAGGGATGGGATTTGTAATGATATAAATACATGTATCATAATTTTAATAAGTGATTGTATAATATATGTGAAAAGACAGGTAAAATTTTGCATCATACATAGAGAAAATTTTGGAATATTTGAATAGAACTTGGATAGCAGGCTTTACAAGAGTAGGATATGTTCATAAATATATATATGTTATGCTACTTAACTGTTTCGTTGCTTGATGATATAAACTTCAGCTTTATTTACAAAAAATGACAACCTACATTTTGTAATTAGTACATTTTTATTCTGTATTGGCAAATCTTGATAAGGTGATTTTTTTACTTTTATAATTGCAGTCCAGTAATGATTAGGGCCGTTAATGATCTGCTAATGAAAGTGGAACAGGCGTTCATTCTTCCTGCAGGTCTGCCTGGAAGACCTGATACAAGGCAAGTATATACAGGTGGTAAACCTGCTTCCTCATGACATGTTAAATGATTGTTTTACAGAGTGAAAACAATGCTCTTATATAGCTGTATTGTATATCAGTAGATAATTACCGATAGAATATATTATGCTATAAATATTTCAAATAACAGTTGTTTATCATGTTTATTATAAGCCACTTCTTAAAAACCTTGTTTAAGTATAGATATCAGTAGTACATAAGTAACAATTTCTTTGAAACATGTCATATACTTCTGCTTAGCAAGCTGCATTGAAGAAAAATGAACGTTATTAAAAATACAGTATAGTACCTATTAAATAACTATAATATTGAAAGGCTTGTTTATCTCCAGATTGCAATGAGTTTTGTTCATACTGTTTAGCCATACATATACCCAAGAGATTCCAGCCCTCTGAGTGCACAAGTGTCTAATCTACATCACAATGTGCTTTATATAAAACTTTTCTAATTCTCTTTTTAATATTGAGTATAAGATTTGTTTAAGGTTAGCATTTTCTTTAAACACAATGCCTCTTTAGCTAGCAGGTTGGTCACAAGTTTCAACTAAAGATTTTGGAATTAGGACATCATCCTCTACTACACAGTCCTTGTCTTTTCTCTTATTTTTGTATCAATATTTCTAAATAAGAAGAATTCTGACCATCATGCCCCCTGTTTTCATATAATTCAGCACAGTTAGTAATCAGTATTACCTACCCATGCCAATATGAAATTTTAGTAAGCAAACTGCATTAAAAGTGAATATTTGAAATTTATAACCTTTTCAGATGTAGAGAAAAATTAGAGTTGTAAATTTTTATGTGAAATAATAAGCTGAAGAATAGTTGAATGAAGAGGTGAGTCTCGCAGTAGCAGAAAAGAGTGGGCATTTGAGGTACGTTACAAGAGGCATAAAGTGATCAGGTGGGGAGTAAACTGCATTGTGAGATAAGCAAAGAGAAGAGAAGTTGTCAGGTCTAGTAGGTTTTTGTTCTAGAACTTGAAAGAAATAAAAAGATGTTTTGGATGATGCGAAAAGAATTCAAGAGGGTAAGTCTGCTAGAAAGCATATACAGAAAAGAGCAAAACGGCAGTGGTATTAGGTGAGAGGTAGGTGTGCATGATATGGATAAGTATTTTGAGTTTATGAATGTGGAATATCTTACACTGTTGCATCAGGAGATGCTGGGACAATGTCAGTGATAGGTGAGGTGAAATTTAAAGTAATTATGAAAGAAGAAGAAGAAGAGGCATTTAAAATATTAAAAGTATGTAGGGCATTATGGTTAGGTTGGTGTCATATGGAATGCCGCTTAAAAGGTTGAATGATGTGGACTGCGAGTAATTTGTCTGCCAAGTTGGTGGTAAGGTGTATTGGTGAGAACTGCCAATGAGAAGACCAATCTGGGCAGGAGAGGAAATGACTGTGAATCAAATTCATGTGGTAAGATAGGTAAGTGTGGCTTAATAGAAGAAAGGGAAGGGTATCTTTTGGGATTTCATGTATTTGGAGAAGCTTATTCTTGGCTAATAGGGAAATGCTATGAACTTAATTACGATTTTATTGAATATGAGGATAGCTTCTGAAAAGATCTAAACTTCTACAAGAGTGTTGTTATTTCCTAAGCTGCCTGGCCAATTAGTCCCAAGTCCCCTCATCTCTGCCTTGTCCTTAACCTTTTCTTTTCCTTTATCTTGATATGTTCTCGTGCCCGGGCCTTTATTGATGAGGGCAGTTTTTTCTGTCCCAGTGTCACACTCTTTAAAAAAAAAAAAAAAAAAGGGAAGGCCTCTGCCGACCCCAAGCTTTCACACAGAGCTCTTACTGAGTGTATGTTGTGTTGTTGGCATGTGGTTGTGAGTTTTGCAGTCTTGAATAATGTGTTTGAATGATGTGTTGTGTTATATCATGGACATGCGTCATTGATGGTGTTGTCCAGCTTCTTCTGATGGTTCAGGAGGGCTGGGTTGTGCCCAAATCGCAGACTAACCATGTGGACTCTATCATCACATGGAATGGAGGATTCAAATGGATGGATATTGGGAAGCTGGGCATGCAGCTGTGTGTCGTCACTGACTGACTGGATGGAATGTCGAGTCAAGTTTGTATGGATATGTTTACATAGCCTGTTTTGGGGTAGGCAAGAGTGAAGAGATGCCACTGCCAATTTCTGGCTTTCCCACAGAGCTCTCTAGGATTGTATACGTCT
>JAXCGZ010003801.1:127500-190000 GCA_037179515.1 Halocaridina rubra | reverse complement strand
TTAAGCATAAACCCTCAAGCACACAGTAGAAGGATGCAGCCCTGTTCAGGGCGTCCAGTGTCTATAGGCCACAAGCTATCGAATTTGGACTTTGAAATTAAAGAACAGGCTGCTAGAGTCTAATTCTGTTGTAACCCTTACAGCATCTAAAAAAAATATTCACTTGAATAGGTTGCACCTTAGCTTCTGTAAAATACACAGATACATATAAAACCCAATGACATAAGAATGTGAATGAACACACTTGCTACAAAAACCAGTAAATATGACGCCCATAGATGGCAATGGCTAACAAGACAGTTTTAACAACCAGAACCATAAGCTGGTGATCAATAAAAACTTACCCACATATCCCCAAACAATTCATCAAAAAACATCCCAGTGCATACAATGGGGATATGTGAGATAATACAGACAGACATTGAGATATATGATATAATGTACCATTCCTTACATTATATAACCATTACTTATACCATATATTATTATTTTTTATTATGTATTATTCCTTCATATCTCACATTTAATTACCCATGTCTTTATTACATCAGCTAGTAATTACATTTCACAACGTCAATGTGAGACGCAACAGCGATGCAAGTGCCTAGCCTCTCACATTGCGCCTGCGAAGAGTAGTTGAGGTGAGTTTGCCCACTAGAGACGACCAAGTATTTGCTGTTCTCTCTTCCTGTGTATATATAACTTTATTTTATGTTTGTAAATTTAAGTAATAGAGCCTCAGTGAAGAAGGTGTTTCCTTCCAGACCTACCGACACAGAAAAGGTACTTAATCTAACTCGGTCCATAGTTTTAAGGACAGGTATGATAAGACTCACTAAGTACAAAATGAACCGATCAGGAGACGGGAAGATACGAGCTTTGGGCTCTTTCCCGTAAGCACAATTATGTAATAACTATTAGGTAGTCACATACATAGAAGACGGCAACTAATAAAGCTGATCAAGACTCATTGCACTGTACAGTGGACCTTCGTTTGAAATATTGAAAAAATATTAGAAAAACACAGAAAAGCGATTCTTTAAGAAAAAAAATACGGTTTTTAAATAGAATATAAATTACATTAGATAAAGCTCTTGTACAGTACAGTAACTATGCATGGTTAAAAGTATACGAGAGGTTGGGCATAGGTTATACGCAAAATACATAAACACTTTTATACAAGTATAGATCTGAACATACTCAGTTTTTGAAATGGTGTGGAGGATTGGGAAACGAAACTGATCATTTGATATAAGGGACCACTGTAAATGATGCACAAGAAAACAGGATATTGAATACGGCAATTACAAACATCTAGACACAATAAAGAAAATAAAACCGTGTACAAAATTTTAAAATCAAACAAAAGTAAAAACTTGGATAACTGAAAACTATACCGTAATCCACATAACTTCATTACCAAGGGGACCTCAAACCCTTGCATTTTTTGCATCGTAAATGCTGCCTAAAAGAGGTAGGGGAGCAAAGGACTAGCAAAACTTTTCTTCCTGAGATTATATATATATATATATATATATATATATATATATATATATATATATATATATATATATATATATATATATATATATATATATATATATATATATATATATATATATATATATATACACTATATATATATATATATATATATATATATATATATATATATATATATATATATATATATATATATATATATATATATATATATATATATATATATATGTAGTCGCCGTGGCTCAGTCGGTAGCGTCTCCGACTCTGAGGCGTCAGGTCGAGGGTTCGCGCCCCGTCACGGTCTGAGGTTAGCAAAGGCATGCACTCAGCGTAAGGATTACATCTGCCAAAACAAGTCCTTCGCAAGAGGGCAACCGTCCTAGCCCTTGGTTGATAAGGGAGTCCGTGACGTAAAACCGGAACATATATATATATATATATATATATATATATATATATATATATATATATATATATATATATATATATATATATATATATATATATATATATATATATATATGTCGTATGGCATATCATAGATGCCTATAGCCTCACACGGCATTTCATAGATGCCTATAGTTGCCAAATGGCAGTGATGCACTTGATACCCACCGCCACCAGGCCTGGCAAAAGAGCACAGTTAGAGTTCAGCCTTTGCCAGGGGCAGAAGTCACGTCCGTAGTCAGCAATCTCCCCCTTGGAGGCGGGAATAGAGTGTGACAGGAACTATAGGAATGGGAGCTCTGAGGAATCAAATAAGTGTATGCTCTGATAAACAACTTTAAAGAAGAAGATGCTTATCTCTCCAGTAATGACCGCGCTATGTACTATAATATCTTACAGATAGTGCAATTGAAGCACTATCTGATAACTTGGTGGCAGCTTTTAAGATTCATCCACGCCGTTACTACAGGGAAGAGAAAGAAGAATTAAGAATACAGAAGAAACAAATATAAAGCATCTATGGAAGAATTGTTCGAGTGTTAAGGAACTTCTAGACGCTTACAAGCAGCGAGACAGCGAAGTCGAGAGAGAAAGCCTCAGCTCCGACAGCATCATGTTACCAGAACCAGTCACTCCTCTCCCCCGCCCCCATATGGACAAGGGCCCCAGCAGTAAGAAGAGGAGCAGCGCCCTCCATGTACGCCACCGTCACAGTGAGCCGCAGTGTGACCAGGGCTTTGAGTGAAAACACCCATACAAGAAGTTATATGTTGCCGGATCCAACCAAGAAGATGGCAATTCGTCGATTTTACGAGAGAGATGGACGACGTTGGCGGGAAAACCTTCGAATCGAGAAGAAGAGCCTCCTCCTATATTGCCTGTTGCCGTGATAGTCTTCAAGCAGTTTCTCAAAATAGCTAAGTACTTGTGATCTGTATCCAGTGAGTAATGGGACCATTATTAAAAGAAATTGATGTCGGAGGACTCCGCCATTTTACTTTGTAGTTATGCTTTGACTCAGCCACCCCGCATCTAAAAGGGAGTATGGCTCTAGTAAATTAATAAAAGTAGAATTTCTGTACCCATTACTAATATGGATAATTTGTACTAATAGCTATAAGCAGTAATAAACACTATTTTTTTTTTATTTGAATAATATTATGAGTAATTGCATTTGAAGGGTGTTCAATTTATTTGTATTAATGCCTAAGTTAATTATTAAACATGCAAATGTATTCCTTTTAATTGGAAAAGATTTAATGTACTTGTAAAATAATTTTTTATATTAATTTCTTAAAGCATGAGAAATCGAGTGAGAAAATCCTTACATCTGCTTTCAAGATTCATTCTTGTTTGGCGAGAGACAGGCAGAAATGACCAATCGTTCTTCTAACGTCGTTATTATAAAGAATTTGATATTCAATTACGTGCATAACATATCCTTTTGAAGAATAAGAAAATTCTATGATGTTATTTAGATATTGACTGTTAAATACAGTGAGTTTTTTTTTTTTCGTTAGGCAGGCAGTAAAAGTAAAGTCGAGTGATTTGTGCTGTGAAAGGGGGTAAGTTATTGTGCCGCCATGACGTACCATTGTGGGGGTATTGGGGGAAGTTGTGACTAGTGACACGGTGATGCAACCTCTGGACCGAATGAGGTTTCACACACAAACTCCTTCAGAGTGACAGGGAAGGAAGCCAATGCGTTGTAAGTAGAAGGGAAGTATACAGAGAGAAAGGGAATGCAAGTTTTGAAGTGATACGAGTGTGAGAGAGAATGGGTGTGACTGACTGGGGGTATAATGGGGGGGATTATCTCATGGGTGGAATCGCGGGAAAGTCCATTGGGAAGCATGATGGGGATAGAGTCTGACAGGATTCTTCCCCTGCATCACCATGTCTTGATACCAGCCATATGATCGAGTTTTAATGGGAGGTGATGTAGATGTTGCGATGTCTATTCAGAGATATTTTAGATTGGTGGTGGGGGGTGTCGTATGGTATATCATAGATGCCTATAGCTTCACACTGCATTTCATAGATGCCTAAAGTTGCCAGATGGCAGTGACGCACTCGATACCCGCCGCCACCAGGCCTGGCAACAGAGCCCAGTTAGTCAGAGTTCAGACTTTGCCATATATATATATATATATATATATATATATATATATATATATATATATATATATATATATATAATATATATATATATATATATATATATATATATATATATATATTATAACAGGACATGCCTTAAGCCAATAGGACCAATTGCTCCCTATTGCTCCCCACGCATAAGGGGACCCACACTAGACTGTATTCTATTCTCATCTTGCCAAGTACAACAACACATTGCATGATACTGTATATACGTAACACCACATTTCATGTTTTAGGGAGAACGGCAGTGATTATAATATTTTATAAATTCTTACAAAGTCGGTAGTGTTTATTTCTACTGTCTATGTTTCAATTTTTATTTTACTGTATCTGAAGTAGATAATATGCTAATTACGTAACAGCATTGCAATTTATTTCTCTGAAAAACTTTAAAATGACAAATATGTAAATAGACGTGTAAAAGCTTTTAAGTATCTATAAATATATAGTATTTTCTTTTAAAAGTATCATGTGATTAAATTATTATAGTCGCAAAACTATATATTAGGCCTATATTCACAAATAAGTATTTAAGTTTTACAAAAGGGGTCAGAAACAGGGGTAAATTATCCCAAATGGTGTGAATCTATAAATTTTGGTAATACATGCGACATGAAAGCCTCAGTTTCTGCGATTATACTCCACATTGTAAAAAACGATTTCTTAGACATGGTGACTGACCAAATTATCTGGAGGTCATCAGATTTACACTTGGTTTCATCTCATGGTGTTGGTTTCCCTTCCGTCGAGGGTTAACACAGTTGACTGGACCTTATAGAGCTCAGTGATCTTACTACTAACTGATTAAATTTGTGTCATGGACTCATAAATGAGGTAAGTTATAGTGACTAAGATATAAACTATATATTTGAAATATGAAGTCAATGATTTTCGAAGGATTACTGTAAAGAGCAGTACAAAATGTTCATAAAATATTAGGCAAAAGATCATCACAATGAAGATGAATTAATTTTCTCAAGTATTCCTTCAGTTACGGACGACTTTTCATAAGAAGTGATAGGCAGTTGTTATAAGTTTTCTGCTTTATTCAGCGTATTAAGAGACAATACAAGTATTATTTTAAATAAATTGGTAAATAAATAACATGTGTACACATACGTGGCTTTTTTTTTCAAATCTAGAATACTTCCACTTTTTCCCAAATTAATTTTAGGGTAATACTCAAAAAATTTCCCTGCCCCCTTTTTTTACATACATAAATCTAGGTAAATAAGACTTACGAATATAGACATATTAGAAGTATACCCTACACTCACAAAAATTTTGCGATACAAGTCAACATTGTTACTTTTGACAGTAATACTGTGATGTCTGCTGAACTCTATGACATATATGGATGGGACATCAAGTACAGTACGTTGTGGTTTTTTTTATCAGTTCTGCGATGGATGCCACTTTAATTTCATATTTTCTTTAGGATCTTTGGTTTCTGTAAATATGAATAAAAGACTAAGAGACATCTGCAGAAAATATTCAAGTGGCAGAAAGAAGTGGGTTGTAGCCAAGGCAAAGGAGGCCGAAGCAGAAGAGTAGAAAGGTGCATTGGACAAGTATTTCAGCAAAACTTTCTCAGAAAATGCAAAAAGCAAGTAGAGGCACAACACAGTGAAGATGATGGCACCGAAGGAAGCCAGTGTGAAGAAGTTACACGGTCTAATTAAATTGGAAATTTATTTACTGAAAGTGAGAATGGCTATTCTGGAAGTATTGAATTTGACAAACAAGGAAACTCACCTGTTGACATGCCTGTTGATGCCTCTGAGGCAAGATAGAATGGGAACTGAAAATCTGCCAGTCCTGCAGAATTAACAGATGATCCTGCAAAATGGCCAGAAATGATAAGTCAGAACTCCAAAAAGCATTTGAAAGTTATGTCAGTTGCTGTGATCTGCAACAAAGATTATCTGCTGAAAAAACTATTGATGAAGTGGAAGAAAAACTAATCAAACAAGAAATAAAACGCTGGCATCAAGTTTTTGAGCGATTGGTAGCCACTGTACAGTTCCTGGCAGAAAGAAACTTGTCATTTCGGGGGTCTGAGAAACGCATAGGAACACCACCTAATGGAAATTTCCTTGGTGTTGTCAAGCTGCTAGGAAAGTTTGATCCAGTAATGCATGATCATCTGCAAAAAAAATCCAGAATAAAGAAATACATTATCATTATTCAGGAAAATGAATCCAGAATGAACTTATTAATTTAATGGGTCAAGCTATTCTACAGGAAACCATTTTGCAAATCGAGGCTGCTAAGTATTTTTACAGTAATTCTCAACTGTACTCCTGACATCAGTCATCAGGAGCAAATGTCGATGGTAATTAGATATGTAGCTGATGGTGTACAATCAAATGCACCAACAGGAGTATATGAACATTTCATCAAGTTTTTAGTGGTGGAAAGTAGCACAGGTGAAAATTTGTACAGCACCCTTCTACATGAACATGAAACACTAGGGCTGGATGTTGAAAATATCCGTGGGCAAGGGTATGATAATGGTGCCAGTATGAAGGGACTCACCTAAGGTATGCAGGTACGACTTCAACAGATGAATTCAAGAGCTGTCTGTACATCATGTGTATGTCACAACTACAACCTAGTTTCAGGAGATATGGCCAAGACATGTCCAGATGCAATGACTTTCTTTGATTCTGCAGCATATTTACACTCTCTTGCATCACCTACTAAAATATGGATTGTTTCTAGAAAACATGTGACAGGTCTATCTGTAAAACCTCTCTCTGAAACACAGTGGGAATGTAGAAGGGAAAGTGTCAAAGCTATACGGTACCAAGCTGCTGAGGTTTGAAATGAACTAGAAGAGTTAGCTGAAAACACTAATGATGCTCAAGCAAATAGTGATGCTAAATCGTTAGTCAGTCAAATGAGAGATTATAAGTTCCTCGTCTCAATACTTTTCTGGCACTCTTTACTCTTTCAAGTAAATTATATTAGTAAGGTACTTCAGAGTGATACCGTGAAAGTTGCTACAGGGCTTTCTTCGTTCCAAGAGCTTTCTAACAGGATAAAGACATACAGGGAAAAATATTTTGATTAAGCCTTGATTGACGCTAGTGAACTTGCCAAAGACCTAGATGTTGAGCCTGTATTCAAGACACAGAGTTAACGCTTATGCAAAAAAAAACAATATTATTGGATTATGAATCTGCAGATTAACCTTTGCCAGATCCAAAAAGAACCTTCAATGTCCAATGTTTTAGTAAAGTGGTAAATAAAGCGCTGCAAACACTTAAGCCACATTTTGAACAACTGAAAGTATCAAAATTTATGTGGATTCTTGTGCAATTTTCAGGACCTATCCAAGGACACCATTAGAAAATGTGCAACAGATCTGGAAGTGGTATTGACAGTGGTCAAGCTGGTACAGGAAAAGATCAAGTTAATATCACCAAACTGACTGATATAGATGGACACATGATTTGCAAGGAAATTGATGCACTAAAACCAATTTTGCCATCAGAGATTCAAAACCCCACGAAAATGCTTGAATTCCTTGCTTGCAGCAACAGGTCTACTGCACTTCCACATTTATTTATTGTTCTTCGGGTTTTCTTGACAATCCTTGTGAGTATGGCATCCAGAGAAAGGAGTTTTTCCAAGCTGAAACTGATCAAACCTTAATTGAGATAATCAATTCAGCAAGAACGTTTGAACAGTTTGGCAATTATGTCCATTGAATCTGAAATTAGCAGGAGTTTAAGCTTAGACAAAATTCTAAAAGACTTTGCAGAGAAAAGAACAAGAATTATAAATTTTTCATAATAATAGGCAATCGTAATATGACTCATTTATAGTTTATGAATGTTAAGTGATTTTTAGAGGTCCAAAAAAGATCATTTGTTTCCAACAGTGCACTTAAATTTATTCTTTTTTTCTGAACAAAACTATATTAATATTTTCAATCAGTCATTTCATAGTTACTAAAACAAGTGGCATTGTGACTATATACTTTTCAGAGGTGATATGCAAATTTTGTTTGTTACTTGTAGATTTACATGTATGCATTTTCATATTAAAATGTAGCTTACATCTATTTTGTCTATTAATTTGCATGCATTTTTTAAGAGGACATTTTGATTGCTTTCCATTCTACTACATAGATATAAAGTCTATACCAGACTTTTTTTTATATTTTTATGATTCTACAGACCTTGGTGCAACTTGGCTGGGAACATGGGGCCGTCCAGAATTGTTCCCAATTGAGTCCTGCACCTCCCAAGGCCTGCCATAATATATATATATATATATATATATATATATATATATATATATATATATATATATATATATATATATATATATATATATATATATATATATATATATATATATATATATATATATATATATATATATATATATATATATATATATATATATATATATATATATATATATATATATATATATATATATATATATATATATATATATATATATATATATATATATATATATATATATATATATATATATATATATATATATATATATATATATATATATATATATATATATATATATATATATATATATATATATATATATATATATATTAGAATCACTGAACAGCGGACACAGAGTGTGTGGATGAGTAGGGTCTGCTGAAGCCTTGCTGCTTATCTGTTTAGACTGGAAATCTTGGCTTCAATAGTATATATCATCACGCTAAAAAATGCCATGCTTTAGTAAAGAATTTATTTTCAGGTAATAACCACCCAGTTTCTTATCGAAAACCTGATTTTGAGGTTCTATATTGTACTTAATACTGATAAAATAATTTGTTGTTTCACAAAAGATACTGATTAAAGAACCCAGGAACATAAATAACCAAGAACAGTCTTGAAGGGTTCAGCAAACAGTAAAATTTTACATTTTATTACTTAAAAAACATGGACCTAAGCTACTTATCAACAACAATCAACATGACATGAGATTAATGCTAAATTCTGAGATGGTAATGCCTAAAATGTGAAGTTAAAAGTCTTCTACTCTTATCAATTAGTCATTGCTGGAGTAAAGTTGGTAAACTTGCAAATCTCATTGCGATATGAAGTAGAATTACCCATACAAAGTTTCAAAATAAATTGTCATATGAATTATTAGACCACAGACACTGATCACTTTAATGAAATAATTTTTGGCAAGAGATTAAATGATTTACATAAAGCACAAAAATATATTTCAATTATATCATCATGGTGTACGTCGCAAAAAATAAAATGCACACTTCATAAAAATATGTACACTGATAATTCTTGCATCCCTTTTCATTTTTAAACAAAGCTCTCCATTTCTTTCACAGCATCGCGAGCACAAAGTGTTCTCGTAAGGAATGGGCTGGAAGTTGGACTACAAGTACTTGGAGTGTGATTGTCTGTCCCATTTGCATTCACCCATGAAGTGCCGGTTGAAGAGAGCTCAGTACAGGTAATTGGGCGATCCACAACTGACTTTACCTCTCCTTCGCAATGCATGTAGGAGTAACTACATCTAACCAGCAGTCTTTTACTTTTCCAGGAATTACTAGATTTGTTATTAATACTGCTAGAGAGAGTGTGAGAGCTTGTCTGATGTAACGAAGATGATGCCGCACGTTCATGTTGTTGTATTTTCAAAAGCCTGTAAATAAATCATGTACACTATCAAAACTGTCACATTCAGTCAAAATGTTATTCATAGTCATCTTGAGTGAATACTACTGACAGCAAAATTCTCAATATTCTGGTATGTTAGAGCAAGAATTATTTATACTGTGAATTATACTATCATGTAAATTTATATGTAAAAGCTACAATCCATTCATAAGTTACTCTACTTAGGCATAATTATGTATTACCCATGATATCATGTTTTTTTAATTTAATGCTGTCTTCAGTATATTCTGCATCAATTGAATTATGCTACTAATATCTCAAGGAAATATATATATATATATATATATATATATATATATATATATATATATATATATATATATATATATATATATATATATATATATATATATTTTCAAGGCCAAACAGTAAATATACTCTTTACATCCTTTTTCTGCAAGTTTAGTAGAATAAGTGACATCAGAGTAGCTTTTATACCTACTTCAATACAAGGTTTGTTATTAATGATCACAGGCAAGACTAACCTGTAAAAAGCTCCCCTAAATTTAGATGAAGTAATATTGTACAGCAGAGGGTTGATGGCTGAATTGACGTACACTAATATTCGGAATGAGTACAATAAGTTGTAATAAGTCTCCTGTAAGACGATAATATTTTCAGCTGAACACAAAGTATATACTGCAAGGTAGATTTTAATCAACAGTCTTATTCTCACACATGCTAGAGAAAAAATAGCACATATATAATATATTCCTCGGCAGACACTAAACAATTAAGTTATCATAATAATGAACAATAGAACAGTATCAAGATATCACATTATGATGATTAACCGAAGACGCAAACTGATGTTTTAAAAAAGTAAAGCAATAAAGATGACAGAAAAAAGTTATACACAGTACTTGCATTAATTACCTCTTGCAACATATACTAAAAATTGTACCCTAAAAGCCTTTATGTATGCATGCAGTAAAAGAAACTTCACATGCAAAGAACAAGATACTGTATAAAAATAGTCTCAAAGGGCTTGCTATTAAGCATTAATAAGAAGGAGACTCTAGACAGGAAAAATCATATAAGTAAATATGAAAATCTATACTAGATTTACCCACCTGTCCAAGCGACTGCTCAGTTTCTATAGTGGTCCATATTATCCAGAGACAGAAAACTCTATAGGGCATCAGACAAATGAAAAATACCACCACGACTGTCCCAAGCATCACCACAACCTTGAAGTCAATGCATTCCACTTAAAAAGTTAATGACCTTCATTTCAATGGAGAGGATTTTATGAGGAAGGATCCATATACAGACACTTTCTCATCTTACAAATGAGATATGTTCCAAACGGCCATTCATATCTTGAATTGCTCGTAAGTTGATTTTGTATGTACAGTACTCTATTGGGTGTACAATGTATCTAACAAACATTTCTACATCGTGTACGTAACATAAGAAAGTTGTGTTAGAACTATTAATAAATTGTAATAATAATAATATTGAAATTACAGCACATTCCATTCTTGTATCTGGATGTTCAAATGTCGGATGTTCGTAAATCGAAGAGCATCTATGTACTACTTAGGAAATGATTGGTTTACGTCACAGATTCCTTTATTATTATGGGCTAGGACGGTGTCTACTTGCAAAGGACTTTGGTTTTGGCAAGTGTGACCATTACCCTTATGAATGCCCTTTCTAAGTTCAGATCATGGCGAAACGCAAAACCTCAGCCTGGCGAATCAAAATTGCAAGCGTTACCGCTCTGCTACAGTGGCCACATACTACTTAGGAAATGCCATGCATAAAATTATCTCAGCAAAATGATTAACATTAAAATTAAACTTACACTGAATATCTTAAGCATGATGTCATATTCCTGCCAAAGCCAACAGGGTGACAACAACTGAAATAAAAGAACTGTCCATCCATATCTCTTCCTTAATTGCTCCACAACATGGAAATTAATTCCAGGGACACAGTAAAGACCTTTTATTTGTCTGTTGTAATGTGTAGTGATTATGTATGTGGAATTTTTACCCTCTTAGGATCTTGAATATGCTATCCCTTTAGTTGCTTCTTATGACAAGCAGGCAAGTGGGGTGTAGAACTCAATATTTCGTCCATTACCAGGATTGTCCATTCATTAGGTTTTATAGAGGAAACAAAGATGAATATTAGGGCACTATATCTCCCAATAAATCCCTTTCAGTCCCCTCCTACACCACCGTCTTATTATGAAGTTGAAATTTTCACTCCCCAAGACTTCGTATCAAAGGCTTGGCTGTATAAACGGAGAACGACATCTTTCCAAGTGAATAAAGAAATAACAAAGTCTGCTTCAACATTCACTCACATAATGTTTTTTCTTTAATTGAATAAAAAACCGCAAAAAAAGCAAACATATAAAATGGATTTGCTCAACTGCTTACCTGCTTTCTAGCTTGTAAATTAGGATTGGGTTTATCCTTGCAGAGTTGCTTATCCTCTAAAAGAAGCTGTTGCACTATTCTCCAATATAGGAGAATGAGCACCACCAAAGGTAGGAAGAAAAGACCCATAATTGCTGACACCACGAAAACCTGAAATAAATATCAGTCTGAATAATATTTCATCTTTATAAAGAAACAGATAACAAGCTTAATCTCATAGAAATTGAGAGTTCTCATCCACTGATCTTTGGAATTGTATATCTTGATAGCTTGGTGTGCAAAGTATCAATGCCTTCCGTAGCAGGATCACTGATTATGTCAAATACGTGCAATGCCAAATTATATTTATTTTTGTGAATTCTGAAGCGTATTCTTGCTAGATCTATATAACCAAAAAACCAAACAGTGGTATCTCTACCAATTCATGTTTATGCGAGTTCGCTGTTGGAAATATGCTTTTTGGTACATTCTAGTGGACAGGGGAAACAATTCCACAATCATATGGTAAGTTTCATAACGTGATCGACAAGATAAACAAGAATAGCTTTTATAATGATAATACAGTTAATTTGGCAGAAACTGTTTGTTGATTTAGGCTGAGACATAATTATTTTGAACATCTGAAATATTAAAAAAAAATTGCCATGATACTATACCAAAAATGAAGACAGCTCCTTTGAAAGGAAGACCACTTCAAATGGTCTCTTAATTTTGAAAACAATTTCAAGCTTTCCTGTAGACACTTTATCCTTATAGTAGAATGGAAATGAATGGCTGGCAAGTCTCCTACTTAATTAAATGTGCTGAGATGGTAACAAATGAACGGAGAGATTTTCCGAGAACTTGTGAAATAATCCCTCTCTCTCTCTCCTCTCTCTCCTCTCTCTCTCTCTCTCTCTCTCTCTCCCTCTCTCTCTCTCTCTCTCTCTCTCTCTCTCCCCCCCCCCCCCCCCCCCATCTATCTATCTATCTATCTATCTATCTATCTATCTATCTATCTATCTATCTATCTATCTATATTTTCTCATTTCCCTGTAATTAATTCAGTTGCTAATAATGTTTTTTCGGGTACACAAGTTTGCATGTTATCAGTGTGTGTCAAGAATACTCAATTAATATCTGTTCTCACGGAGGCGACTCTAGTTATGCTGAGAGGTACATATTGACAACTTCTTGGTAGCATAATGGACATACTGCAAGACGAAATCAACAATACAAGTATGCCTCTCACTGTAAATAGACACTTTGCAGATAAAATGATATCAGTGAAAAGAAAGTTTAAAATTACAGGGTAGGAGGAAAGGCTGCAGGCGTTAAGACTTACACTGGAAAGCTGGAAGCTATAAGAAAGAGGGTGATATGCTATCGGTGTTTAGATTCCCTCATGGTCTTTGACAGAGCAGATGAGGAAGCAATAATCTGAGGGCATATTTTGAAGCCTCATCAAGAAAACTTCTTGGCAGGAAGTAAGGGAGTACTTTGTTAATGTAAAAGTAGTTGATAAATGGAATTCACTACACGAGGACACGATATAATGCTAAATGCATTCAGTATTTTAAGGGTAGATATAAATGTTAGTGAGTAAAAGATTAAAGCGACCAGGAGACAAGGAGTTACGAGGATAGGGCTCATTCCCTTGAGCAAAAATAGGCAACCACACAAACACACACACATACCCAGATGTCTATATATGCATAATATTTCATATGATGATATATCGTGCAGAAACCTGCTGGGTGGTCACAACTGTAAGAAAAAGAGTGCAACCAAGCTTCAAAATGCCCTTCTTCAGTTGAAAAGAAAATAAATTCCAGGCGTAAAGGTTTCCTTGCCATTCCTTTTAGTTGATTCTTACGATACGCACGGAATACGGATGCCATATTTATTCTCCACCACCATTTGGGCTGTTCTAGCATGCTAGTCCATATACCCTATACTCGTATATAAATTCCAGAAGCAGTAAGTGGTTTATTTATTAACAAAAAGTCGCTCATTACTGCTCTCGGATCCCTTGAAACACAAACTATACGGCTAGAAATGAATGAAATTAGACTAAAACTAATTTCATAGCTCAGCAGATCAATGCTTAGTTCACACCCAGATAGTCCCGAGTTCGATACACCAATGGAGTTGCTAGAGGTAAGGAGAAGAAAATCATTGTATCCGAATGTAACTCGAACTTATTAAGTAAACCATTAGATATGTGAAGGTCAATGACTGAGAAAGTATAGTTTGGAGACGGGACTACGATGGAGGCAATAATTGTATTTTTTTTTTTTAATGAAATAGTATAGAATAAAGCTGTTTTATACCTTTATTTACTCAGTGTTTACATAAAGAATTTTTGTTTTAATAAAATGTGCTCATTTTCAACCTAGATTATTTAAAAGCTTATTATTAAAGAAATGACAATTGGAAATACTGTACTTAATACCAACCTTCGCCCAGAGTTTCTCAATAGACGTATAGCAGACAGGTACAAAAGATCGATCGATGTAACGCACTTCAGTGTACTCAGTCAGTATTATCACAGGGCTGAAAAATAATAGTAATAATAATAATAATAATAATAATAATAATGATAATAATAATAAAAATAATAATAATAATAATAATAATAATAATAATAATAATAATAATAATAATAATAATAATAATAATAATAGTAATAGTATTAATAATAATAATAATAATAATAATAATAATAATAATAATAATAATAATAATAATAATAATAATAATAATAATAATAATAATAATAATAATAATAATAATAATAACAACCGTGTTTTATATCACAGACTCTCTTTTCAACCAAGGGTCAGGACGGTCGCCTTCTTGCGAAGGACTTGTTTTGGTAGATGTAATCGTTACCCTGAGTGCCTGCCCTCCTAACCTCAGACCGTGGCAGGGCGCGAACCCCCCGACCTGATGCCTCAAAGTCACGGACGCTACCACTTGAGCCACGGTGACTACTACTACTACTACTACTACTACTACTACTACTACTACTACTACTACTACTACTACTACTACTACTAATAATAATAATAATAATAATAATAATAATAATAATAATAAAAATAATTTTCCAATTTGATGCCATATCGTACTGAAGCCAGCACAATGGCTACAACTGAAAAACAGGAGGCAACATGATACCTGCACATGCAACACTCTTATCAGCCAATCTGTTGCAAGAAAACAAAATCAGTGAGGCAGGATGTCAGTCCTTGTTCCCTTAACTCTTTTAGTAAGCTTATGCGACATGCTGGGCATACAAGAATAGGATTCGCTCTTTTCCACCACCACAGATATCCCTCATAGTCATCCATTACGATACACAGAAGATACGAGGGGAACATTCTTTTTACCTCACAACCAGGGATATTCCGTTTTTGTTGTCGTCTAGACACCAAGGTATAACAGGGTGCAACGCCACCATCAGTGATATGCCTTCTACTCGGGTCTTACGACATGCTGAGATTACCAGTGCGAAATAGATAAATTACAACCTCTCTCTCTCTCTCTCTCTCTCTCTCTCTCTCTCTCTCTCTCTCTCTCTCTCTCTCTCTCTCTCTCTCTCTTACCTTGTGACGACAGATGCCAATATCCATACAAGGGCACACGCGAAGGATGCTCTGGCTCGGTTACATTTCACAGCAGCTGTCAGTGGATGGCATATGACCCTGTATCTCTCAATGCTTATGGCTAAAATGATGAGTAGGGAAGCGTGAGCCACTAGGAACTCCACATATGGCACCACCTTACCTAAAAATGTGAAAAAATATATATATATATATATAATAATAATAATAATAATAATAATAATAATAATAATAATAATAATAATAATAATAATAATAATAATAATAATTATAATAATAATACATCTGAATCATCTGTGTGCCCAATTAATATATCTGTTGGCTCGCTATCACTTAAGCTAGTTAAGTTTTAATTTCGTTGATTGTCCCCTTTGCTTGGAAGAATATCAACTTCTCAGGTATTAAATTTCTATAAATTTAGTAAAAACATCAGGATTTTCATATCAATCCAGACGTGAAAATATTTAGTTCTGATGTTTAATATTTGATTCGTAAAGTATCCATAGATAACCTATTATATTACATTATATTTGAACTTGAAAACCCTTATATTGAATTACTTGAAGATGTTTTACAATTTCTTCACCTTTGTGTTGCAGATTGCAAATTCTTTTTAGCGGTAAGCATAATGAACAACATTTGGCATGGCAGAGTGGGCTTTGCCTCTCTCTGCTCTTTATCTTTATAAAGAATTTTTTTTTTATAAGACATTACCTTCATAGGACTGTCCTAGAAATGTGAACTTTCACGAGGTTTGGAATGTTGATAATATACTTCAATTTTGACCGCACTGATTTTGAAGTTCAGGATATTTGAT
This sequence comes from Halocaridina rubra, assembly GCA_037179515.1. Lineage (NCBI taxonomy): Eukaryota > Metazoa > Arthropoda > Malacostraca > Decapoda > Atyidae > Halocaridina > Halocaridina rubra. The sequence continues at coordinate 173,373 of JAXCGZ010003801.1, read as the reverse complement.
AAGTAGAATAACTTTGTTCCCTTTATCAAATTCACTTTATAAAAGCAGAAAATAATAATAGCTTACGAGTTTTAGATATTTTGTTACATAGAGAATCTTTACCGCTGAAGATTAGCATTTTTAGGAAGCCTACCAATTACCTAGTATTTTTCTGTAATTATTCTGGCCATGATTACAAAGTTTTCTGATGCAGAGATTGAAAACATTATCAACATCGGAAGAAATTCTTTGGTAAACTGAAAGATTTTTAAATTATCATTTAAACGCTGCAAAACCCCCTTTCTATAAAGTCATGTTTAGACACAAATGTTGTTTTATATTTTAGAAATATTTTAGTTTTCCCTATATCTCCAAGATTGTCAAGGCACTAAACCTTAGTTTACCTAAATACAAAAATACATTTCGGAATATGATAATTAGAGATAGTTCAGTTTCCAATGCTAGTAATATGTAAAAGATTCCAAGTAGAAATTGTGATAAGTAATATGTTGGTGGACCTAACAAGTCTTTAGACTTATTAGTTATATGAATATAACTTTCGATATTATCAGTCTTCGAGTGCCTTCTTCCAGTATTATTCTGATAGTAATCACATACTGACTGGAGTAATGCTTCTGTCTTTGACAGAAATAGCGATACGTTTAACAGAATCATCTAGGAGTCTGCACTTATTAACTAAACTGGACATTGAAATATCAATATAAGTTATGGTTAGCTTGTCATTGATTCTATATCAGTTATACTTTATTCCCGTTTGAATCTTTTTAAGTAAGTTAGTATTATTTTTTGTTCATGGAAATATGATCCGTGTGCTTATATGTAATTGTTTTATTGTTATTGTTGCCATTGTTGTGTTCCTGCTTTTGTCATTGTATTAGTTATTATTATTTATGCAGTTTTATAATTCATCATTATTTTATTATTATTATTATTATTATTATTATTATTATTATTATTATTATTATTATTATTATTATATGCCGTTTTCTTTGACATGTGCATATCTAGTTTTCTCGTCCAAATTCTATCCTTTTTTTCTGATCCCAAACTTGTTTGTCATGAAGTAAGGCATATTATAGAAGCCTATAACCTCACAAGGCATTTCATAGATGCCTATAAGTGCCGGGTGGCAGTGACGTGCTCGATATCCACCGACCACCTCAAGTAGCAACAGAGCCCAGTCAGTCAGAGTTCAGACCTTGCCAGGGGCAGTAGTCACATCCACAGCTTAGCAGTCTCCCCCTTGGGAGTGGGAATTGGGAATCGATTGTGACAGGAACTGTAAGAATTGGAGCTCTGAGGAATTAATTGTTAATCTAGAAACAAACACATATAAAGAAGATGTTTATCTGTTATCACCAACCACGCTACCAAGAGAGAATAACACCACGACAATTGGTGAAAACTAGTCGGATGAAAACCCCAAGACATTGGTGTCAATAGGTGGGATAAGCCTCATGACATTGGTGACCAGCTTGGGATCAATCCACCCCGTTACTACAACGAAGAGAAAGAAGAATTAAAAAATCAGAAGGAACAAATACAAAGCATCTATGGAAGAAATGCTTGAGTGATGAAGAAACTTCTAGATGCTTACAAGCAGCTAGACGACAATGTCGAGGGAGAGAAAGTCTCAACTCCCCTACACCGACAGTATCATGTTACCAGAACCAGTCACTCTCCCCTGCCCCTGTGTTGGCAAGGCCCCCAACAGTAAAAGGACAACGAGCGCCTTCATGTATGCCACCTTCACAGTGAGCCGAAGTGTGACTGGGGCTTTGAGAGGAAACGCCCCTTACCAGTAGTGTAAGTTGCCGGATACAACCAAGGAGATGGTGATTCGTCGATTTTACGAGAGAGATGGAGAAGTTGGCGGGAACCTCCCGTGCTCAGAAGAAAGAACCCCCTCCTCCATTGCCTGTTGCCGTGATGTTCTTCAAGCAGTTTCCCAAAATAGCTAAGTACTTGTGATCTGTATCCAGTGAATAATGAGACCCTTATTAAGAGAAACTGAGGTCGGCGGATGCCGCCATTTTTTTTTTTCCTTGATGTTCTCCCTTGAGGGTGAGCGGACCTTCCCTTTTGGCCCGCAGGTGGGGTGCCATTTTAATTTATAGATTTGCTTTGACTCAGCCAACCTGCCTATGATGGGTGTGGCTCTAGTAAGTAAATAAAAGTAGAATTTCTGTACCCATTACAAACATGGATAATTTGCACTAATAGCTATAAGCATTAATATACTCCATTTTTATCATTTGAATAATATAATGAGAAATTGCATTTGAAGGGTGTTCCATTTATTTGTATTAATGCCTAAGTTGATATTAAGAAGGCAAATGTATTGATTTTAATTGAGAAGATTTAAGGTATGTGTAAAATCATTTTTATATTAATTTCTTAAAGCATAAGAAATAGAGTGAGAAAATCCTAGCACCTGTTTTCAAAGTTCTTTTTTTTTTTGCAGGTGTAATATTTCGGCGAGAAAAGAAATGACCGATCGTTCTTCTAACGTCATATTATAGAGAATTGATATTAAACTGCGTGTATCCCATTACCTTTTGATGAATAAGAAAGTTCTAAGATGTTATTTAGATCTTTACTGTTAGATACAGGGAGTTTTTATTTTTTTGTTGTAGAGGCGGTAAGAGTAGAATCGAGTGATTTGTGCTGTGCTGGGGTAGAGGGCATTTCAGTGTCACCCTAACGTAGCTTAGAGGGGGTGAAAGAATGGGGTCTGATAGCCGTGAGGGATACGCCTCGAGAGATTACCAACAAACTCACGCCCTCAGAGTTTTGGGGTTGGGGAAGCTATTGTGTAGCCTTAACACACCTTAGTGGGAGTAGAGGGGGGACCTAGGACTGGTGATGCAATCATCCGACCCTCGGGTCCACCGCGGTTTTACACACACTTCTTCAGAGTGATGGGGAAGGGAAATAGAATATGGCCAGAAGGGAAGCATACAGAGAGAAAGGGGGTGAGTGTCTTGAAAGTGGCGAGTGTGGGGGAGAATGGGTATGACTGACTGGGGGTATAATGGGGGGTTGATTTCGTGTGTGGAATCGCGGGAAAGTCCGCTGGGGAAGCATGATGAAGAAGGAGTCTGTGAGGATCCTTCCCTTACTCCACCTGGTCTTTATGCAGGCCATATCAGTTTATTTTTAAGGGAGGAAATGTAGCTGTTGCGATATCTATTGAGGGATATTTTTGAGAAGAGATTCTCCACCTGCCCAGGTATGGTTGAGCAGCAAATATCATTGTATTCATTTTGTCCCTTACTCACCAACTAGATTATTATTTGATTTCCGAGAATTCCAAGATAAATATTAAGTGGTAAAGGACGTGAATCTCTGAATGATTCTTTATTTTTTTTGCTAGCTGCAGTATATACATTATTAGTCCGAAAGGATATGTTAGATAGATAAAATAAAACTTTGGAAGTTTTAGCCATGATAATGTTTGTCACAATTATTTCAGCTTGGTCATGAAGAATGGAGTGCAAATTCACAAGAAATGGCAACAAGAATGTCAAACTGCTAAGTCCTGTATTTGAAAGAGATGAAGTTGATCAAGAAACCAAAGAGACAGGGGAGGAACCGCTCCTACACGCAAATCTCCCCGTGAAAGCTAGCCATATGAAGGCAAGAAGACATATGTTGGACAGGATTTTTGGGTATGAAAAGAAAAGAGAGTAAAAAAGAAGATAGTTAAGTACCTACCCGATTGTAAGTATGCAAAGGAGAAAAAGGGTTAACTCCCCCCTGTCTCCTGAGGTAGTTCTGTTGAACTGTCACTCGAAAAAAGTTAATTTGAGTTAGTAGAAGAATATATATATATATATATATATATATATTATATATATATATATATATATATATATATATATATATATATATATATATATATATATATATATATATATTTTTCATGTACAACTTCTTAAGAGATTATGAAACTTAAGCAAAATGCATTCTTTAATGTTGCAAATGAAATATGATTTTTTATTTTATTACTGCATACACGGACACAAACTTTTTATATTTTTCAGAAACCCGTTCTTGTTATATAGTTTTTTCTTTGTGTTGAAGAAATCTTTAATATCGTTATCCCTTTGATAAATAATAATTATAGAGTTTTGAAAAAAAAAGCTGATATAGAGATAATTATTGTTAATTACTATCATTGTCATGAAATTTATAATTACAATTGAGCTAATTAAGATAATTGAGATTTTCAGAGCTTATATGTTGAGTCTGAAATTTAAAAATAATGATACTTAAGTCCTTTAAGTCGTTTATTAAGAAAAGTTTATTGTAATTTTGTTGATAGTAGTAGAGATATATTATCACATGTGACTGTAGTATTATGCTTTGATTTCATCAGGGATATGTTGGCTTGTAGCAAGTGTGTGCTCCGACTCAACCCTCTGATTTATAGAAAGAGAAAAGATTGTTAAAATAGACAAGAATGTGTATGCACATTTCAGTAAAGTCCTTTGCAATGTTAAACAGAAAGGAATGGATTTGTGCTTCGATGTTTCTGCAGTTGTACACTAAGTTATTTTGTTATTTTATTCTCCTTTAGATGTTATAAAATGCTTGCAGTTTCGCTCTGGCCCTTTGTATAGTTGGGCAGGAAGTCAAGTCATAAAAAAAGGGCCTTATAAGCAAAATTATATGCTTTTTTGAAGAAAAGTAAATTCTCTCTCTCTCTCTCTCTCTCTCTCTCTCTCTCTCTCTCTCTCTCTCTCTCTCTCTCTCTCTCTCTCTCCTCTCTCTCTCTCTCTCTCTCTCTCCTCTCTCTCTCTCTCTCTCTCTCTCTCTCTCTCTCCTCTCATCCTTTTACCCTTCACAAACTGAACAATATTATTTCTCTCTGTTGACAGAGCATTATGATCATTGATTCTTTTTAGAATTCTTTGCAAATTTGCTAGATGATAAGTGTACCCAAGTTTTATTTCAGCTGATAAGTTTTTGCATGCTGATATTGCATAAATACTGATAAGACTTCAGTAGAACTGATTATTGTATGAGTTTTTCTGCCACATATTTCAATTGTTTTAGAATATAGATAAAGCTTCCTGTGACAAATTGGGCAACCAGAAAGTTGATGACTATGCTCATATATATATATATATATATATATATATATATATATATATATATATATATATATATATATATATATATATATGAATAACTTTTTTTAATATATTTTTTTTTACCCCGACTGTGACTTGAACCTACGACTTATAATTACTAAGTCAAGGCGCTATCAACTACACACCACAGAATGCTAAAAGGAATCCAACCTTATAGGTTATATCCGCTATACTTAGGAATGAACGCATTCTATCTGAATGGCACTATGTTCATATTACAGATTCCCAACCTCATTCGTGGCTTCATTTTCGCATTTAATTCAATTCCCAATCTCATTCGGGTTATACAATAACCAATTAAGCACATTACATATGTGAAAACATGAATCACTTTTTACCCCGACTGGGACTCGAACCTAGGACTTATAATTATTAAGTCAAGGCGCTACCAACAACACACCGCAGAAGGTTCAAGGGAATCCAACCTTATAACTTATATCTGCTATACTTAGGAACGAACACATTCTATCTGAATGCCACTATGTTCATATTACAGATTTCCCAACCTCACTCGTGGCTTCATTTTCGCATTTAATTTAATTCCCAATCTCATTCGGGTTATACAATAACCAATTAAGCACATTACATATGTGAAAACATGAATAATTTTTTACCCCGACAGGGACTCGAACCTAGGAGTTATAATTACTAAGTCAAGGCGCTACCAACTACACACCGCAGAAGGTTAAAACAAATCCAATCTTATAGCTTATATCTGCTATACTTAGGAACGAACGCATTCTATCTGAATGCTACTATGTTCATTTTACAGATTACCCAACCTCACTCGTGGCTTCATTTTTGTATTTAATTCAATTCCCAATCTCATTCGGGTTATAAAATAACCAATTAAGCACATTACATATGTTAAAACATGAATCATTTTTTACCCCGACCGGGACTTGAACCTAGGACTTATAACTACTAAGTTTAGGCGCTACCAACTACACACCACAAAAGGTTAAAAGAAATCCAACCTTATAGCTTATATCTGCTATACTTAGGAATGAACGCATTCTATCTGAATGCCACTATGTTTATATTACAGATTCCCCAACCTCACTCGTGGCTTCATTTTCGCATTTAATTCAATTCCCAATCTCATTCGGGTTATACAATAACCAATTAAGCACATTACATATGTGAAAACATGAATCCTTTTTTACCCCGACAGGGACTCGAACCTAGGACTTATAATTACTAAGTCAAGGCGCTACCAACTACACACCACAGAATGAATGTTAAAAGAAATCCCACCTTATAGCTTATATCTGCTATACTTAGGAATGAACGCATTCTATTTGAATGCCACTATGTTCATATTACAGATTCCCCAACCTCACTCGTGACTTCATTTTTGCATTTAATTCAATTCCCAATCTCATTCGGGTTATACAATGATTCATGTGTTCACATATGTAATGTGCTTAATTGGTTATTGTATAACCCGAATGAGATTGGGAATTGAATTAAATGCGAAAATGAAGCCACGAACTGAGGTTGGGGAATCTGTAATATGAACATAGTGGCATTCAGATAGAATGCGTTCATTCCTAAGTATAGCAGATATTAGCTATAATGCTGGATTCCTTTTAACCTTCTGTGGTGTGTAGTTGGTAGCGCCTTGACTTAGTAATTATAAGTCCTAGGTTCGAGTCCCTGTCGGGGTAAAAAAGGATTCATGTTTTCACATATGTAATGTGCTTAATTGGTTACTGTATAACCCAAATGAGATTGGGAATTGAATTAAATGCGAAAATGAAGCCACGAGCGAGGTTGGGGAATCTGTAATATGAACATAATGTCATTCAGCTAGAACAAACAAACTTTATTTCCATTTCAATACAATGGGTATTCGTCAGCCAGGGCAAGCCCCAACCCCCCACTGTGGTGTCCAACCACAGCAGTTCCTGCAAGTAAACAGCTTAAACTCTCGGTCTTGGACGGGAACCGATCTTTCGACCTCGTGAATGCGAAGCCAGCGCGTTACCACTATACTGGCCAGCAGGCTATGCGTTCATTCCTAAGCATAGCAGATATAAGCTAAAAGGTTGGATTCCTTTTAACCTTCTGTGGTGTGTAGTTGGTAGCGCCTTGCCTTAGTAATTATAAGTCCTAGGTTCGAGTCTTGGTCGGGGTAAAAAATGATTCATGTTTACACATATGTAATGTGCTTAATTGGTTATATATATATATATATATATATATATATATATATATATATATATATATATATATATATATATATATATATATATATATATATATATATATATATATATATATATATATATATATATATATATATATATATATATATATATATATATATATATATATATATATATATATATATATATATATATATATATATATATATATATATATATATATATATATATATATATATATATATATATTATGACAGCAGGAATTTGAATAGTAAAAGAGACTGTGTTAGAATAAGCATTACTATGAAATTTAAGTATAGAACTCTGTTCCTACTTCTGAATGCCCGTCTCAATTGTATATATATTGCTATTTCTGATTTAGTATTTTTGTTTCATTTTTTATTATTTTTATTATGATCATGATTATTAGTAATGTTATTATTATGTTGACTGTTATTGTTGCTATCTCTCAATGACCCTTTGCTAATTATTATTTTCACAATGCAATCAGCAGTAACCTGATGATTTGTATCTTTTATCTGAATTCATGCTTGATATTACTGTAACCACTGCTGATAAGAATATTTCTTGAGTGGCTTTTCTCAGCATTTAATGATTGTTCTTTTTGATCTCTATAGTAGAATAATGTTATGTATCAGTTTCTCAGCTAAGTCCTAAGTATCTTGGAATAATAATCTAGTGGTGTAGACACATACCTTCCATTACCACCCTATTTCCAGGCAGACCCGACCTGCAAGTTCTAAAAGTCTTTAGATTTTGTTCTCTCTCAAACAAGTCCCTGTTGCCCATTGAATAGAGATTGCATGCACTTGCAGTTGCAGGGGAGGCGAAGTATAGCCTCAGATTACCGACGTATGGCCATTGTTGATACCCCGAAGTCATAGGGAACCTTTCTTACAACTGTATTAGTGACATAGGTTAAAATTTTCATCCCGAGGTCTGCTTCGAAGGTACATGTGTATTGCAGTACTGAAGAGAAAGTCGCTGTGACATTGCAGGTCTCCTACAGTGGTGGTCTTAGTCAAGACGGGCCCGGAGGTAGGACGAAAAAGCCAGGCTGGAGGGGTTCGGAAGATTCATCGATAGCTTCCTTTTTGTCTTGCCAGTCTTAGGAGGAAGAGAATTTGTGGTAGTGTACGAACCTGGGCCTGCAGTGAAGACGGCGGGGGAGTGAAAACGAGAGGTAAACATGGAAACCGTTGTATAACGCCTAGCAAGAATTTCATGAGCAAGGGAGAGGAAACAGAAGTCTTTTAAAACATCTTAATAACGCCTTAGAAGCCACGTAAATGAATTGATGAGATCCCAAGAAAGAAAGAATCCCCATACATGTCTTAACTTTAGTGAAGAGAGAAAGGAAGGGTATGGAAAATCCCTTATTAGTTATTTAAAGTATATTACCCCACGTATTAGAACTGAAAAAAAGGGAAAGAGAATGTCCTCACCATCTTTAACCCCTGTGCGAAAAGACAATTTATATTTTTTTATTTTTTTGCTAGCTTTAAGATAATTTTAAGCAAAAACTCAGAGTCTCCCTTAGATATAAGTTTTTTTTAGAATAAGTACCATTGATAAACTGGACAATTTGCAAAAATCATAATAAGTTGTTTTCTGCCTAAATAATATCATTGTTTTGCTTAGATATTATCATTGTTTGAATCATGATTTAATTTTTGTGTTCATTGAGTTTGCATATCAGATTGTCCCTGAATAGAAATTGCATATTGAAAGGGTAAATGTTTTTGACTTTTCACACCGTAACAAATGTTTTGTTTCAGGAGTAGTTTTTTAAGGCCTAATTTTAAGACAAATCAATGCCCCATAGTAACTATAGGAATAGAAATTATAAGATGAGGTTTCTTATAGTAATTATCTTTTATGTTATTGACCATCGCATTTTTAATGTTCATACATGCTAATGCTCTACATAATTTGTTTACTAATGTTCTACATGATTCATATTTTTACTGTACTTAACCCAATTTTTTAAATCTTTTGAAAAAGGAGAGAAGTAGATAAAGTAAAGTTATGATCTAAATTGACCTTTTGATCTTAATTAATGTTTGATAATAATTAGTTATACACTGAAATCATAATGATTAAGGTTATTTTTGTTTTTTTAGATATAGGAATATGTTTGTATTAAAGATTTCCCACAAGGAAATAGACTCTGCATGCTCTAGTTCGTCTGTAAAATTACTATTAATCTATAAGAATAATGCTATGTTCATGTAATCTGTTTAGAGTTCATAGAAATAGGAATTCTTAGATAATAGCTTAAATAATTCGACCCCGTTTTTATTGTAAACTAATGTTAGGTAAGATATATCAAAGAGCTCTCCAAAGATAACCAATGCTGCTGCTGAAATAAAAGATATTTCAGTTTTGGTTGGGAGGGATGTCGCATGACTGAAGTCTTACTGAAGTCACATGAAAGCCTGCTGAAGCCAGAATCTGAAACTGTAACAAATCTGGAGGAGTGTGTGTATGTATGTATGTATGTATGTATGTATGTATGTATGTATGTATGTATGCATGTATGTATGTATGTATGTAGGTAGGTAGGTAGGTGCGTGCGTGCGTGCGTGCGTGCATGTATGTATGTATGTATGTTTGTATATATGTATGTATGTATGTATGTATGTATGTATGTATGTATGTATGTATGTATGTATGTATGTATGTATGGTGTTTATAAGCTTGCATACATTTCTCTGTGGGTGTTTGTTGGTACGTGTGTACGCATGTGACATGTGACATTAGGACTTTTATTATTGCGTTATATTTTTCTCTTTTTTAGTTTGATTTTTTTGTATTGCTCAGTCGACAGTATCTCTCTCTCTCTCTCTCTCTCCTCTCTCTCTCTCTCTCTCTCTCTCTCTCTCTCTCTCTCTCTCTCTCTCTCTCTCTCTCTCTCTCTCTCTTGTGCCTGAGCGTGTGAATATTCTGTTTTACCAATTATCTTTCTTTCTTTCTTATTTGTTTCTCTCTCTCTCTCTCTCTCTCTCTCTCTCTCTCTCTCTCTCTCTCTCTCTCTCTCTCTCTCTCTCTCTCTCTCTCTCTCTCTCTCTCTCTCTGTTATTCCGTGTATTTGTGTGTCTCTATGTGCAAACGCGTATGTATTTTATTAAATGCCCTTTTATTTTCGATTTAGTTTCAGTAAAATTGAGCAAAGTAAAGAAAAATAAACCAGAATAGTAAATAAGCTGAGAAGAACCTTTCTTGCCACTTTGCTTAGGCTCCATTCCAGGCAAGTCTGAACCACAGTTCAAAAGTTGAATCTAATTCCACCCCTTTTAATTCAGTTGTTCTTATCCTGCTTGGGCTTCAACTGGATATAGTGTTACGTAGATAAAAAAACACACACACACACACAAACACGCACGCACACACACACACACACGTAGCCTTCAGGCACATGGACAAGGAAATGTTCAGAAATATTTATGTAACCTATGTGAGGCCAAAACTCGAATATGCAGCCCCCTTTTGGAATCCGCACTTGAAAAAGCACATAGCTAAGCTTGAAAAAGTTCAAAGACATGCCACGAAACTGGTGCCAGAAATACGCAATCTCAGTTATGATGAGAGGCTGAGGGAATTAGACTTACCATCACTCGAAACTAGAAGAGTGAGGGGGGATATGGTGACAGTCTTTAAATTCCTTCATGGTTATGATAGAGTGGATAGGGATCGATATTTTGATATGGCTGGCTCTAGAACTAGAGGTCGTAGTTTGAAGCTTCGTAAGAAAACTTGTTTGCAGGATGTAAGGAAATACTCTTTCAGTGTAAGAGTAGTTGATAATTGGAATTGGCTAAGCGAGGAGGTAGTTAATGCTATCTCAATCCATAGTTTTAAGGAAAGGTATGATAAGTATCACAAAGTCTAAAATGGAACCGATCAGGAGACGGGAAGATACGAGCTTTGGGCTCTTTCCCGTAAACACAATTAGGTAATCACAATTAGGTAATCACACCTATCTTCAAAAAGGGAACGAGAGATACGGCTCTGAACTATAGACCAGTTTCCTTGACCAGCATAGTTTGCAAAGTTATGGAGAAACTACTAAGGAAACATATCTCTCTTCACTTGGAATCCTTCAACTTTTTGTCAGTGAGGCAACATGGCTTCAGAGAAAGTAGATCAACAGTAACAAACTTATTAGAATTTTATGATGAGGTAAGCCAAATCTTACAGGAAAGAGAGGGCTGGGCAGATTGCATATTCCTAGACTTCCAGAAAGCGTTTGACACTGTTCCACATGGGAGACTTATTAGGAAGCTGCAATCAATGGCTAGAATAGGTGGAAATGTTTTGGAATGGATAAAAACTTACTTAGAAGGAAGGGAACAGAGGGTTAGAGTAAGACACTCAGTGTCTGAATGGAGAAGAGTTAGTAGTGGAGTTCCACAGGGTTCAGTTTTAGGGCCACTTTTGTTCCTTTTATATGTAAATGACCTACCAGAGTCTGTAAATTTATTCATGAATATGTTTGCAGATGATGCAAAGATTGTGAAGAAAGTAAAAAACGAGAACAATAGTAGAGAACTTCAGGAGGATCTAAATAATCTGCATGAGTGGTCAGAAAAGTGGCTAATGAAATTCAATACTTCAATATGTAAGGTAATGAGAATGGGTACAAGTGCAAGAAGGCCCAAGCTTGACTACTCGGTGGTTGGAGTACAACTTCAAGAGACAGAAAATGAGAGAGATCTTGGAGTAAACATACTGGCAGATTTGTCTCCAGAAATACATATAAATGGCATAGTAAGGGCAGCATATGAATTCTTATCAAATATAAGGGTAGCCTTCAGGCACATGGACATGGAAATGTTCAAAAATATTTATGTAACCTATGTGAGGCCAAAACTCGAATATGCAGCCCCCTTTTGGAATCCGCACATGAAAAAGCACATAGCTAAGCTTGAAAAAGTTCAAAGACATGCCACAAAACTGGTGCCAGAAATACGCAATCTCGGTTATGATGAGAGGCTGAGGGAATTAGACTTACCATCACTCGAAGCTAGAAGAGTGAGGGGGGATATGGTGACGGTCTTTAAATTCCTTCATGGTTATGATAGAGTGGATAGGGATCGATATTTTGATATGGCTGGCTCTAGAACTAGAGGTCATAGTTTGAAGCTTCGTAAGAAAACTTGTTTGCAGGATGTAAGGAAATACTTTTTCAGTGTAAGAGTAGTTGATAATTGGAATTGGCTAAGCGAGGAGGTAGTTAATGCTATCTCAATCCATAGTTTTAAGGAAAGGTATGATAAGTATCACTAAGTCTAAAATGGAACCGATCAGGAGACGGGAAGATACGAGCTTTGGGCTCTTTCCCGTAAACACAATTAGGTAATCACAATTAGGTAATCACACCTATCTTCAAAAAGGGAACGAGGGATACGGCTCTGAACTATAGACCAGTTTCCTTGACCAGCATAGTTTGCAAAGTTATGGAGAAACTACTAAGGAAACATATCTCTCTTCACTTGGAATCCTTCAACTTTTTGTCAGTGAGGCAACATGGCTTCAGAGAAGGTAGATCAACAGTAACAAACTTATTAGAATTTTATGATGAGGTAAGCCAAATCTTACAGGAAAGAGAGGGCTGGGCAGATTGCATATTCCTAGACTTCCAGAAAGCGTTTGACACTGTTCCACATGGGAGACTTATTAGGAAGCTGCAATCAATGGCTAGAATAGGTGGAAATGTTTTGGAATGGATAAAAACTTACTTAGAAGGAAGCGAACAGAGGGTTAGAGTAAGACACTCAGTGTCTGAATGGAGAAGAGTTAGTAGTGGAGTTCCACAGGGTTCAGTTTTAGGGCCACTTTTGTTCCTTTTATATGTAAATGACCTACCAGAGTCTGTAAATTCATTCATGAATATGTTTGCAGATGATGCAAAGATTGTGAAGAAAGTAAAAAACGAGAACAATGGTAGAGAACTTCAGGAGGATCTAAATAATCTGCATGAGTGGTCAGAAAAGTGGCTAATGAAATTCAATACTTCAAAATGTAAGGTAATGAGAATGGGTACAAGTGCAAGAAGGCCCAAGCTTGACTACTCGGTGGCTGGAGTACAACTTCAAGAGACAGAAAATGAGAGAGATCTAGGAGTAAACATACTGGCAGATTTGTCTCCAGAAATGCATATAAATGGCATAGTAAGGGCAGCATTTGCATTCTTATCAAATGTAAGGTTAGCCTTCAGGCACATGGACATGGAAATGTTCAAAAATATTTATGTAACCTATGTGAGGCCAAAACTCGAATATGCAGTCCCCTTTTGGAATCCGCACTTGAAAAAGCACATAGCTAAGCTTGAAAAAGTTCAAAGACATGCCACGAAACTGGTGCCAGAAATACGCAATCTCAGTTATGATGAGAGGCTGAGGGAATTAGACTTACCATCACTCGAAGCTAGAAGAGTGAGGGGAGATATGGTGACAGTCTTTAAATTCCTTCATGGTTATGATAGAGTGGATAGGGATCGATATTTTGATATGGCTGGCTCTAGAACTAGAGGTCATAGTTTGAAGCTTCGTAAGAAAACTTCTTTGCAGGATGTAAGGAAATACTTTTTCAGTGTAAGAGTAGTTGATAATTGGAACTGGCTAAGCGAGGAGGTAGTTAATGCTATCTCAATCCATAGTTTTAAGGACAGGTATGATAAGTATCACTAAGTCTAAAATGGAACCGATCAGGAGACGGGAAGATACGAGCTTTGGGCTCTTTCCCGTAAACACAATTAGGAAATCACAATTAGGTAATCACACACACACACACAAAGAGGAGATAAAGAAGATAATGACAGAAGATCAGGGGATGGTGCCTCATTAAGATTGTTATACACAAATGCTGATGGATTAGCTGGTAAGGCAGTAGAAATAAAAGATAAGATTCACAACAGTAAGGCAGATATAGTAGCAATTACAGAGACTAAGTTGAGTGAGGACATAAACAGTGTCACAGTTTTTCCTAAGGGCTTCAGAATATTAAGGGTTGAAAGATCTGAGAGGACTGGTGGAGGGATAGCACTGCTCATAAGTGAAAGGATTCAAGTTGAAGAAATAAACTTGGCTATAGAAAGTGAGTTCAAGGAATTTCTTGTTGCTCGCATAAATACTGGGTCAGAGAGCATAATAATAACTGTTGTATATAACCCACCAAGGAACCAGAATAGGCTAGAAGTTTATGAGGAAAGTCATATAGTCATAAACTCAGTTGTTAACATGGCACGGGAGAGAAAATATAGGATTTTGATTATGGGAGATTTTAATCATAAAGAGATAGATTTGACCCACACAGTGGTGAGGACTCATTCGGGGCAATATTCCTAGATTGCGTACAAGGGAATTTCCTACACCAACATGCAATGGAACCAACGAGGACCAGGGGTGGGGATGAGCCATCACTTCTTGATCTAGTATTCAGAGATAATGTGTTGGATATTGAAAAAATTGAGTATGAACCACCAATTGGAAAGAGTGACCACTGTTTGTTGTTGATGGAGTATATCATTGAAGATATTCTGCCTGAGAGTAGAGGCACTGAGGACATGAGGAGGAACTATCCGAAAGGAGATTACATCAAAATGAATGAGCTTTTTGCAGTTATTGACTGGAGAACCTTATTTTACAACAAATCTGTACAAGAAATGTATGACATCTTTTGTGAGAAATATGGAAAGATAGTAGATTGCTGCATACCTGTCACCTAAGTAGGTGTAATTCATGTCAGAGAGAAATGGTTCGATAATGGGTGTAAAAGAGCTAAGGAGTGGAGAGACAAATGCTGGAAAAGGTATAGGACGAGAAAAAACATAAATGCCTGGCAAACCTACAAAAGAGCAAGAAATGACTACCTAAGTAAAAGGAGAGAGGCAGAGAGAGACTATGAGAGGGACATCACCAGGAAGGCTAAAGAAAATCCCAAGCTTTTCCACAGCTTTATCAGAGGAAAACTGAAGGTAAAAGAACAGGTTTTAAGGCTAAAGGGAGCGGATGGAAGCATCACTGAGACGGATGAAGAGATCTACAAAGAATTGAAAAAGGAGTTTCAGTCAGTATTTACAGTAGAAAATACCCCACCCCCTCAGATTGCAGAGATAGAAGCTCAAGGGCCACAATTAGAGAACATCAACCTTACAGCCACAGAGGTATGCAAAGCGCTGATGGATTTAGATGTTCATAAAGCTACAGGTCCTGATGACATATCCCCTCATGTGCTTAAAAAATGCGCAAACTCAATATCAGTGGCACTAAGTATCATATTTAAAAAGTCACTGGAGTCAGGGGAGATTCCAAGATGCTGGAAACAAGCAAATGTGATACCTATCTTCAAAAAGGGAAGGAGGGATACGGCTCTGAACTATAGACCAGTTTCCTTGACCAGCATAGTTTGCAAAGTTATGGAGAAACTACTAAGGAAACATATCTCTCTTCACTTGGAATCCTTCAACTTTTTGTCAGTGAGGCAACATGGCTTCAGAGAAGGTAGATCAACAGTAACAAACTTATTAGAATTTTATGATGAGGTAAGCCGAATCTTACAGGAAAGAGAGGGCTGGGCAGATTGCATATTTGGGCAGATTGCATATTCCTAGACTTCCAGAAAGCGTTTGACACTGTTCCACATGGGAGACTTATTAGGAAGCTGCAATCAATGGCTAGAATAGGTGGAAATGTTTTGGAATGGATAAAAACTTACTTAGAAGGAAGCGAACAGAGGGTTAGAGTAAGACACTCAGTGTCTGAATGGAGAAGAGTTAGTAGTGGAGTTCCACAGGGTTCAGTTTTAGGGCCACTTTTGTTCCTTGTATATTTAAATGACCTACCAGAGTCTGTAAATTTATTCATGAATATGTTTGCAGATGATGCAAAAATTGTGAAGAAAGTAAAAAACGAGAACAATGGTAGAGAACTTCAAGAGGATCTAAATAATCTGCATGAGTGGTCAGAATAGTGGCTAATGAAATTCAATACTTCAAAATGTAAGGTAATGAGAATGGGTACAAGTGCAAGAAGGCCCAAGCTTGACTACTCGGTGGCTGGAGTACAACTTCAAGAGACAGAAAATGAGAGAGATCTAGGAGTAAACATACTGGCAGATTTGTCTCCAGAAATGCATATAAATGGCATTGTAAGGGCAGCATATGCATTCTTATCAAATGTAAGGGTAGCCTTCAGGCACATGGACATGGAAATGTTCAGAAATATTTACGTAACCTATGTGAGGCCAAAACTCGAATATGCAGCCCCCTTTTGGAATCCGCACTTGAAAAAGCATATAGCTAAGCTTGAAAAAGTTCAAAGGCATGCCACGAAAGTGGTGCCAGAAATGTGCAATATCAGTTATGATGAGAGGCTGAGGGAATTAGACTTACCATCACTCGAAGCTAGAAGATTGAGGGAGGACATGGTGACAGTCTTTAAATTCCTACATGGTTATGATAGAGTGGATAGGGATCGATATTTTGATATGGCTGGCTCTAGAACTAAAGATCATAGTTTGAAGCTTCGTAAGAAAACCTCTTTGCAGGATGTAAGGAAATACTTTTTCAGTGTAAGAGTAGTTGATAATTGGAATTCGCTAAGCGAGGAGGTAGGTAATGCTATCTCAATCCATAGTTTTAAGGACAGGTATGATATGTATCACTAAGTATAAAATGGAACCGATCAGGAGACGGGAAGATACGAGCTTTGGGCTCTTTCCCGTAAACACAATTAGGTAATCACAATTAGGTAATCATATATATACATACATAGATATGAATATGCATTCAAACATACAGACATTAACATCAAATCCACTCGTAAGTGGTTGGCCAAGTCAAACCACACATTCGCCAGAAGCCAAGTCACCCAAATCCCTCCACTTGGCTACATGGGGCTGAAGGGTCATTGATATCCCTACGCTGCTTAGGTTACCCAGAGGCTAGATGGGTAAGAAGCTACCCCAAGATCCGACAGCCGCAGCTGGTTTTATGTGCATCATACATACGATAAACAGATCTCATTACAGACAAAAAGCTTAAAAAATATCCATATAGAGCAATGTATTTACACATGCAAACACAAAAACACACAAGGATCGAAAATGAAATGAGGTAGGCCTGAGATTCTAGATTAATCTCGATGATTAATCAATGGCATGGTATCTCTTTCACTGGGATATTCCAGTGGGAATTCACCGGAATATTCCTAAGGGATTATCGTGATCTATCACTCAATTAAATTCTAAAGAACCAGGTCATTTATGTCCAAAGTTTCTTCCTTTTTTTCCAAGAGAAAAGTCAGTTTAGAAAGAAAGAAAAGTTGATAAGTGGAATGCAAAAAGGTAGGAAGTTAAATATATTTACTGCTTTAAGGGAAGAAGTAATAAGTATAAGTGAAACGGAAAACTTACCTAGCGAAAATGAGTTAGGAGAAGGAAGCTCTTGTCCAAAAAGTGAATAATCTCTCTCTCTCTCTCTCTCTCTCTCTCTCTCTCTCTCTCTCTCTCTCTCTCTCTCTCTCTCTCTCTCTCTCTCTCTCTCTCTCTCTCTCTCTCTCTATATATATATATATATATATATATATATATATATATATATATATATATATATATATATATATATGTATATATATATATATGTATAGATAAGGGAGTTCGTGACGTAAAACCGGAACAACCGGAACATATATATATATATATATATATATATATATATATATATATATATATATATATATATATATATATATATATATATATATATATATATATATATATATATATATATATATATATATAGGCATAAAAAAAGATTCATGTTTTCACATATGTAATGTGCTTATTTGTTTATATATATATATATATATATATATATATATATATATATATATATATATATATATATATATATATATATATATATATATATATATATATATATATATATATATATATATATGAATCATTTTTTACCCCGACCGGGACTCGAACCTAGGACTTATGATTACTAAGTCCTAGGTTCGAGTCCCGGTCGGGGTAAAAAATGATTCATGTTTTCACATATGTAATGTGCTTATTTGACATATATATATATATATATATATATATATATATATATATATATATATATATATATATATATATATATATATATTACATATATTATATATATATATATATATATATATATATATATATATATATATATATATATATATATATATATATAATAAAAGAAGATTCATGTTTTCACATATGTAATGTGCTTCCTTGGTTTTATATATATATATATATATATATATATATATATATATATATATATATATATATATATATATATATATATATATATATATATATATATATATATATATATATATATATAGAGAGAGAGAGAGAGAGAGAGAGAGAGAGAGAGAGAGAGAGAGAGAGAGAGAGAGAGAGAGAGAGCGAACGGTGACCCTCATCATGTTGACAATCATTAGGAGCTAATTTCCTTATGAACTTTGAATGGAATAAAAAAACCTCCAAATATACCTTTGGAAGTAACGTAAGCATATGATATATAATCAGATAATTCTCGCTAAGAAAATGGCCTCAGCTTTGATTAATTCTTGATCGAATAGGATGAAGTAAAGCATCACTGACGTTGTTCGTATTAGACTTTTCACCTTAATTGAAGAACTTTTCACCTATACAGCTATTCAAACTCGTCAGTTAGTATTGGAACATGGATAAATTTCACCCGATGCGAAAGTTCTGTAAATAATTGGACTATTGCAACATCATCTGATATCCGATAAGGAAATGCTCATTAAAACAGCGTAAATTACACGTACAGACCTCGTACACTTCGTGATCTTAACTAGTCATGACCTTATAATAGACAATCGCAATAATACGCAGATATCTTGCATGAGTGACTGGTACTATTACCATACATTCTGAATGATTATAAAGGAGTTCCATTTAGTAAAAAAAAAGAAGCATTTCTTAGTCATTATCACTTTCGTCATCTCTATTGATGACCTTTCCAAACAACTCTACAAGAGAACGTAAAGACTTTGCGTAATTTCATTGTATCATGAAGTCTAAATGCTGACGAAGAAGGTCCTTTACCAAAATTAAGAAGATTTTAGAGAACTTATTTTCTTGACTTCAGCTATTCACTTTATCACAGTATATAGCCAGAGTGCATGCAAGTTTGTATAATGGCGATTTTAATGTTGCCATACGCTTTGAAAAAATTATAAATGCTTAAAATTTTTTCTGTCTGCGGCATTATTTGCCAATACTTTTTTTTTATAATAATAATTTACTTATATACAAGACATCCATCTTCGGCCATGTCAAAGCATACGCCCACTCAACAAACATCTTTCCCTCTCAACATTATTTCATTCAATGCTAACACATCTATCTTCTCTCTCTAAGCAAACTATCAAGTTCCCCTTTTCATTCTCGCTCATTCCACAACCATGTCTATTTTGAAAATAAAAAAAAAATTATTAAGATTCTTATTGGAGTTTCTTACCAGAACACCTTCTGGGGAAAATGTTCTTTCTTTCAGATCAAAAGAAATCAGAGAAATTAAATTTTTTATTATAGACTTTTCCTTTTCTGACCTTTTGAATCTCTGAAATGTGTCCGTTATAGATGCTTTGATGATGATGCTTCTTGTATTGAGGGCAACAATGTTACCATGACAACCCATGTTTATAAGACTCATACAAACGACATAAAGAACCTAGAGCTAAAATGGGCGAAGATTCTGAAGAAAATTATACACCAGCATCGGATTTTCAATATGCCTTAGCATATCTTAAGATAAGCCGATATTTTAATGACATCGAACGCCATATATACAGCTTCACGAGAATAAAAAGAAGAATGTTCAAATAGTTATATACTTACTGCACTTTAGTTAGTCCTATTTTTGTAAACATCTTGACTAGGTAAGGAAAAAATAATAAAAGGAGTGCAGTTTATTCATCTACTACTAAGTGCCATTGTACTCTGTTGATTTCTTTTCTCCCTTTCTAGGCCATATATTCACATTTATTGCCTGTATACGTGTATACATGTACGAGATGACAACCCAACCCAGTGTTTCCTATCTATATCAGTCCGTCTATCCATGTATATTTTATTCACCTCTCTCTCTCTCTCTCTCTCTCTCTCTCTCTCTCTCTCTCTCTCTCTCTCTCTCTCTCTCTCTCTCTCTATATATATATATATATATATATATATATATATATATATATATATATATATATATATATATATATATATATATATATATATCTGGTAACAAGTATGTATGTATGATCACTTTGATACAGAATCATGGATTTTGTTATTAAAAAATTCTCAATAATCCCCCAATACTAAGTGAAGAGAACAGTTATTGGACTGTCGTTGAACACACAAAAAAGGAGGGAAGAATTTAAGTTCCATTTAATTTCCCCAATGCCTCTTCTGAAATACATAAAATTACTCTCAATCTACATGATTTTCACACTTATTAGCATAATATCTAATTGATCGGATGTCATATAGGGTTAGTGCTTCGGAAGTATTCATTCAGGTGTTGGTGAACGAATGCAAATCAGTCACTGAGGCACTAGTGAGTGACTGCAAGTCAGTCGGTCAGGTATAAATTCAGTTATTCATAATTTAGTGACTAGAAGTCAGTCATGCAGGTATTAGTGAGTGACTAACGAAGAGTCGTTAAGGTATCAGTGGGCTATTGCAAGTCAGTCAGTCATATATTGTGAGTGACTTAAGGTCAGTCCTTCTAGTATTAGGAGTGAGAACTAAAGTAAGCAGCTGAAAGCGTGACAGTTTATCGGTCACTGACTGAGCTCTCACTCAGTCTGGTTAGTGGATTTCACCAAAGTAAAATCTGTGTCATATGCACTCTATGTTTTCCATATCGTAAACCCACATGATCATTATTATTATTATTTAAAAAAAAATGATAGTTGTCTGGGCTACCCAAATTATCAATATATATAACACTAATAAAAAAAAAATGCTAATATTGCCAATGTTGTAATACTGACTGGTAATATTCTCTCTCTCTCTCTCTCTCTCTCTCTCTCTCTCTCTCTCTCTCTCTCTCTCTCTCTCTCTCTCTCTCTCTCTCTCTCTATATATATATATATATATATATATATATATATATATATATATATATATATATATATATATATATATATATATATATATATATATATTATTTATTTATTTATTCTTATATATATATATATATATATATATATATATATATATATATATATATATATATATATATATATATATATATATATATATATATATATATATATATATATATATATATATATATATATATATATATATATATATATATATATATATATATATATATATATATATATATATATATATATATAATATATATATATATATATATATATATATATACATATATATATATATATATATATATATATATATATATATATATATATATATATATATATATATATATATATATATATATATATATATATATATATATATATATATATATATATATATATATATATATATATATATATATATATATATATATATATATATATATATATATATATATATATATATATATATATATATATATATATATATATATATATATATATATATATATATATATATATATATATATATATATATATATATATATATATATATATATATATATATATTCATCTTTCCTTTTCCTCAACATGTTGCTTCCCTTGCTCGAACCAGCTGGTTTATAGTCTTTGATTTTCTTAAGCTGGACTTGTTGCTTGGCATATGGGAATAATAATAATAATAATAATAATAATAATAATAATAATAATAATAATAATAATAATAATAATAATAATAATAATAATAATAGTAATTATAATAATAATAATAATAATAATAATAATAATAATAATAATAATAATAATAATAATAATAATAATAATAATAATAATAATAATAATAATAATAATAATAATAATAATAATAATAAATAGAGGAAGGGAAAAAAAGTCGTAAGTATCAATTGCTTGCAAAGTATTGAAGAAATCCACGAAAACATATCCATGCAAGTACTAAAAATCATTTTAATACATGCACACAAAAAGAAGTCATACACAAAGATTTATCAATCAAAATGGAAAAGCACTCTGTAATGATATACATTTTCAGTATATTTCAAAAACCCAAAATTGCCTGTTTTATAAGTGTTTTATGTCAAGAACACAATATTAAAGAGAACGGGATTGACAGCCCTACGCTCTCCTATCCCTTTTAGTTGGCTCGAATGACATGCCAGAAACAGTCTCTATATGTATCTTAAATACATTAAGAAACAAGCAACGTATTACACACTACATGTAAGAAAATAGGACAGAAACATTAAGGGGGAAAAATTTTTCAACCAATTACCGAACCCTAAAACTTAACAAGTAACCTAAGCCATCATTTTCAACAAACTTGAAAGTTAAGCTTCTAAGTATAAGCAGCACACCGCATGCTTTGAAAAAAAAAAATAAGAATACGAAAGGAAAAAACTATCTTTTTTTGAGAAAACATTAAAGGATATTTTGCATAGTTCACAAAAAAAAAATGTTTATCTTTTTACCATTATTAAACTAATGAATATCTTGGAAAGGCCTATCTATCTACCTTGGCTGCTTCCCCCATCTGGGAGTAGCCGACATAAAAAAAGAAACAATAAGGGGATTACTTTGCTCTATGGGCAATGACGAGGGAGCCACAGCCCATCCTCCCGACTCTTTCACAA
Organism: Halocaridina rubra; assembly: GCA_037179515.1. Lineage (NCBI taxonomy): Eukaryota > Metazoa > Arthropoda > Malacostraca > Decapoda > Atyidae > Halocaridina > Halocaridina rubra. The sequence continues at coordinate 150,184 of JAXCGZ010003801.1, read as the reverse complement.
CCTGTGTCGCTTCATAATTCCAACTCCCCTACTGCCCCTACCACAGGGCTACCTCTGTAAGATGCAGCCCCGTGGCAAAAGTAGATGCCCATCAGAGATGCGTCACAATCGCTCGCCACTCATACCTATTCCTAGCATGCTCACTTGCTTCCCTCACATCCAACCACCTATCATTCAGGGCTCTCCTTGCTCCATCCATCAACCCGAACCTAGGCCTCCCTCTAGCACTTCTCCCATCAACTCACACATTCACCACCTTATTCAGCAGTCTTTCATTATCCATCCTCTCCACATGGCCAAACCATCTCGGAGCATTCATATCTACTCTGGCTGACAGTTCTCTCCTCACACCGGTTCTTGCTCTAACCACTTCTTTCCTAACCCCATCTAATGGAGATACAGCAATCATACTCCACAGGATTTCATCTCAAACACATTTAGTTTCCGTCTCTCACTTACTTTCATACCCCATAACTCTGATCCATACATCAACAGTTGGCACAACCAGTTTCTCATACTAAACTTTCTCAACATTCATTTCCAACCCTCTATTCTTCATGAATACTTTCAACGCACCCAACTTTTTACATCCTTCATTCACTCTGTGACACACATAAAAGAGGCTGTAAAGGTGGTGGCACTGGAAAACATACAAACAGTTGACTATAAAGAGACAGTAATCAAAAAAATGAAAGACGTTGTGATGGAAAGGGCAAACCCACTCATCAGACAGGCACTTGATAAGGAGAAGACAGTGGTAATCTCGGGCATAAGCGAGTCCCAGGAGCCAACATGGCAGGGGAGACTTGAAGAAAATAAAGCTAGGGTTTGTGACAGAGTGTTTCGCTCAATGTCAACAGAGGCTGTTAGATGCCTTATTAAATAAATTAGTAACATAACTGTTATTTTCTAACTAAAAAAATTAAAATAATTCCCTTTAATATAACTGTTATTTTCTAACTAAAAAAAATAATTCCTACTTCTTGACTTTCGCAGATTATGATTATTTGCAATTTGTATTTTAGCTTATAGCTAATTGTAAAAATAGCTTATTTACTCTTCTTGTACGTGTAGAAGTATAGCCCCAATATAAAGGCTGCTCCTATTTTTCTGTCTGTAACGAGCCAAGAAAATTAAGAAAAGAATAACCAGTAACCTAACTTTTCATTATTATTCTCGTTTTATTTTATTTGCTTCCACTTGTTGCACCTAAAAATACTCTCTCTCCCTTGCATCTCTGCTATAATTGCCTGCCAGGGACCACCACTAAAATAGTCCTTAAAATGAAATCAGAGCCAATTACTGCTCTAGGAATGTCTCCTACAGATGACGTCACGAAGCACAACGAGGAGACGCTCTCTTTTGGCGCCGAGACTGCCCAGAGGCAACATCTCGCCTGGGTAGTCCAAGTTTATTTTCAAATTCCAATTACGTGACATCTTCACAGGAATTCATCTAGCACAACAAGGAATTCATCTAGCACAACAAGGTGAGGGATAGTGTATGGTAAAGCTCGTGGGTCAAGCAAATTGGTTTATTTTCGAGAATTAGTTACATTCGTTACTGGATAAATCTTATGGATTTCTATTCTCAGATTCCATTCCCAGTCACACGAAATTTTGTAGATTACCACACTGGAATCTCACATGCCAAAGTTAATTCCTTAACCTGTAAATTACAGCTGATATATATTGCTGAGAAGTTTCTTTTCACTGAATGTGATAAACGAAAATCTCATCCTCTGAAGACTAGTTATGAGCCCGTAAAAATCTATCTCTCTTCCTAATAAATTCTAATTTCATTTCACCCCTTTCTATCATCGTAAATAAAGTGTTTTTACTTCAAAAACTCGTCAATAAAGCTATTTGCCAAAAAGCCAAATTGCAAATATTCAAAAGGTAATTTTTCCCAGTTGGCTATGCAAATATTTCTTGTTAACCACATTTTAATGAATGCATACCGTATTTATCTTGCTAATTCTTCATATGTTGGGGATAAAGTGTTTTGAGTTATAAGTTGCAAATACCTCAAAAGGTGGTTTTGCACCCTTTTTTATTGCAAAGTTCTTGATAACTAAAAGTGAATGAATACTGTATTTATCTCGTAGATTCTTCCTTTACCCAAAATAGAGTGTTTTACCATATTAATTGCATATCAGTAATAAGCATTGCAACTTTTGTGGTTGCCCACAATTTAAGGAATACATACAGTACTGTATTTGTCTTGCTTATTCTTCATTTATTGTGAATATATTATTTTCTTTAAAACCAGTAAAGAATTAATGTTTTGTATGCTATTATGGTAGCATAAATATTTCTGGTTAGCTGTGAATAACCTATATATATTCATCCAGTAGAATGACATTGGAAACTCATTATATGTGTGCTCATGCTTTCAGTTTCCCATTATAAACAGTGTGTCATTTCTGTTTCTGAAATTGCAGTGTCCTGTATTCTACTCTGCTTGTGTGACAGAGGTAATCATCGAGTTGAGGCCAAAGTCTTGGCATACGTCCGTGGTGCCGGGAAACGAACTCATACTCACCTCCTCCGGGATTCGAGGCAGCATTTTATAAAATTTAATTTGAGAAATTTAATTCAATTCTTTTAATGTCATTGCATTTCCAAAATTAAAAGAAAGTTGAATTCTGAGTTTCATTTAACCGACTAATGGTAATAAAAATGGGGTGTTCAAGTACAAATATCTGTCCTGTCTGTTTGTGATCTCTTAACCGAGCTCGGTACTTTGAGTCCCCTTAGTAAAACAGAATCTTAAGAACACTCTATGATCATCCTAAAACCCCCCCCACATAATTGGCGCCCGAACAGGGACCCGAACAGACAGACTGATTTTATAAATTTATTTTTATTTTGCTTTTTAAGATTGCACATGAAACCCGATTACCATTGGCTCGATTATTGAAATGAATGAATCTTAAGCTGCACACGAAAATTTTCGCGCTAGAAACGTTGCGGATAAGAAAATTTTCTTTGTTTCCAATATTAATTATGGTAACTAATATTTTCTTGTTTCCCATGTGGTAAACAATATTTCAGGAAATCTACATGAGATTATGTGGTAACAGACTTTAGAAATTTTGCATGACGAGAAGACGTGTTATATAAAATTTCATTTATTTGCGTGATAAGATTGAGTTTTAAAGCATTCGTGTTTTATATATCTGTTAAAGGGTGATACTTGTTAGGAATTGTTTATATTTCCTTAGGATTTAGGAATTGGGAGAAAGCATATTAAGTATTTTTGCTTATAATTGTGTTTTATATTCAAGCATTGACTGCTTATAGATTGGAAGAAAAACTTTGGTGTCATTTATCGAGCCTAGGCTAAGCCTTTCATGTGTTTGAGTTGTCACATGAAAATAAATTTTCTCATTACTAGTAGAAATGTGTAATCTGGCTGCCTAGTAAGCTGTTAGCTTATCGTTGGTGTATTTTGCATAGGATCTGTGCCCTTTTGGTAACACTCCAGAATTTTACTTACGACATTTTATTTGTGGGTACTGCCATATACGCGCTCATACGCAGGCACGACCGCTATACTGTACTTGTTCGTATCACTTACGACATTTTATTTGTGGGTACTGCCATATATGCGCTCATACGCAGGCACGACCGCGATACTGTACTTGTTCGTATTACTTACGACATTTTATTTGTGGGTACTGCCATATACGCGCTCATACGCAGGCACGACCGCGATACTGTACTTGTTCGTATCACTTACGACATTTTATTTGTGGGTACTGCCATATACGCGCTCATACGCAGGCACGACCGCGATACTGTACTTGTTCGTATTACTTACGACATTTTATTTGTGGGTACTGCCATATACGCGCTCATACGCAGGCACGACCGCGATACTGTACTTGTTCGTATCACTTACGACATTTTATTTGTGGGTACTGCCATATACGCGCTCATACGCAGGCACGACCGCGATACTGTACTTGTTCGTATTACTTACGACATTTTATTTGTGGGTACTGCCATATATGCGCTCATACGCAGGCACGACCACTATACTGTACTTGATTGTACTCTCAGGCACTGGGTGCTAGTCGGTAAAATTCGTTGTTACTCATTCCTTTCATTTGCACCATAACCGCAGGTACTGCCACGTATTGCTGTTAAGCAGGCACGACTGCCATTCTGTATTACCAGTGTTTCATACACTGTTTTGCAACATTTTGTTGCTGTTGCACTTGATTGTGTTGCTCATTCCTTTCATTTGCACAATAACTGCAGGTACTGCCACGTATTGCTGTTAAGCAGGCACGACTGCCATTCTGTATTACCAGTGTTTCATACACTGTTTTGCAACATTTTGTTGCTGTTGCACTTGATTGTGTTGCTCATTCCTTTCATTTGCACAATAACCGCAGGTACTGCCACGTATTGCTGTTAAGCAGGCACGACTGCCATTCTGTATTACCAGTGTTTCATACACTGTTTTGCAACATATTGTTGCTGTTGCACTTGATTGTGTTGCTCATTCCTTTCATTTGCACAATAACCGCAGGTACTGCCACATATTGCTGTTAAGCAGGCACGACTGCCATTCTGTATTGCCAGTGTTTCATGCACTGTTTTGCAACATTTTGCTGCTGTTGCACTTGATTGAATTTTGAGTCACTTTTATGGTGAGATTTTGAGATCACTTTTACGTTTAAGTTTGAACTGTGGTGTTGATTTTTTTTCTCCTTGGTGTTGTGTGGTTCTATCATTTTTTTTTCTACTACTGTACTGTAGAGATTTGTTTTTTTTTTGTGGTTGTTTTGGCACTTCGTTATTGACTGTTTAGGAAACAAACATGGAAACCATCAAAACATTCGATGAGGAGCGTTACCTAGACATGCTGATTGCTAGGGGTGAGAGATATGGTTTTTCCCCCAGACAGAAGCTCTTCGAATGGGCTCATGAGAAGATGGTTGAACGCCGAGATATGCTGGAGAAGAGAGCAAGTGAGGAGGCACAAGCACAACGTAAGGAGGCACAAGCACAACGTAAGGAGGCACAAGCACAACGTAAGGAGGCACAAGCACAACATAAACATGAGCTTGTGCTTGCTCGGCTTCGAGCGGAAATCCCAGACAGTAGTCCTTTATCCGGAAATAGAGATTACAGGAACGGGAAGCACAAGAGCCCCTCGCAGAACTTCAATCGTCCAGCTCCTCCTCCTCACACTCCTAAGCCTTATTACGGCCATGCACCCACACTCAAGAAGGATGACCCGGTAAGACCTAAGCCTCAGCAGTTAAGAGGCAAAGGCCATTACTCTGCTCCACCTTCCCAGGGTTTTCAGCCAAACTCTAAGAGCCACCACGCTCCCTCACACAGCGGCGGCCCACATAGCCGTCTGGCCACTCACTCAGCCCATGTTGTGGAAACAGGGCCAGAAAGGGCCAATGAGGAAAATGCCGAGGAACCACCACACAAACTTGCCAATGTGGAATTCATCAAACATGATGATCTGGAAATGATCCCAAAATGCCTAGAAACCATAAATGGTGTGGAAGCTGAGATAGCCCTTGACACAGGGGCCAATGGCATACTTGTTGATGAGAGAATCGTCAGGGATGAAGATTTTACCAGCAAAGTCGTTTGTGTGCGGGTTGCTGAGGAAACACCCCAAATACGACGCTGCTGTGTCATTAACCTGGATTGCAAATACTACAAGGGAAAAGTCCCAGCTGTGGAAATGATTGGGCTTATGTACCCTCTCTTAATGGGTCGTGCACTGAACCTAGTTCCTACTTTCCAGGCCGACCTATACCATAAGGACATTTCTCGTTATAACTTCCCTCGGGGGAAGTCACATGAAGCCATTTCAGCAGCAACTCCTGGCCTCGATGCCAAGAATTTGGACGATTCTCCGACTGACTCCGTTGAGTCTGCCGCAGTTAGTAAACGTAATGTGGAACACGGAGAGTTTCCCCCTCCTTTACCAGATGATGCACCTCTAGAGCCATTGAAGTCCCGTCCAGACTTTGCCAAATTGCAGCAAGACTGCCCCAGCCTCAAGCGCTGGATGCAGCAGGCCACCGAGGGAAGGACCTTCACGGTGAGAGGAGGAGGCCAGATCACTTATGCCCTTGAAGATGGAGTACTTCGTAGGCATGTGACTAAAGGTGGCCACACCTTTAAACAGTTGGTGGTGCCCGCTTCGTTGCGCCGCCAGGCTATGTATGTGGCACACCATTTACCTCTGAGTGGACACAGAGGCAAAGCAAAAACTCGGCATGTCCTTCAGAAGGCTTTTGCATGGCCAAACATGTACACCGAGGTAGACAGATATGTAGGTTCCTGCCCTGTCTGTCAATCCACCTCAACGGCACCGGTACCGAAAGTTCCCATGGGGATAACTAAGCTCTCAATGGAGCCAATTTCCAATGTCGCTATTGACATACTCGGTCCTATTAATCCAACTTTGTCCTCGGGGAAACAATTCCTCCTGGTATATGCTGACCTGGCAACAAGGTACCCAGATGCAGTGCCACTGTCTTCTATCACAACTGAAGCAGTCGCTCATGCCCTATTTGAAATGTGCTCCAGGGTTGGCTTTCCTGAGCAGGTCACTTCTGACAATGGAAGTCAGTTTACAAGTAGGCACTTTGAGGCTTTCTGTAACCTTTTAGAAATCAAGCACATTCGTACGAGTGTCTATCATGCCCAATCAAATGGAGCATGCGAACGCTATAACGGGACATTGAAGCGATGTTTGCGCAAGCTAGTGATAGATATGCCTAGGCAGTGGGACAAGTACGTCCCTGCTGCACTTTTCTCCTTCAGAGACACGCCCCACGACACTACTGGATACTCGCCTTTCGAGATGATTTATGGTCATAAGGCCAGAGGCCCAGTAGAATTCTTGGCAGAATGTTGGGATTCACCTACCATCGAAGATGACGATAGGGACGTTCATGAGTATATTTTGAAGTTTTCGTCTCACCTCAAAAAGGCATGGAAAACTGCACAATTAGCCATTAAGGGTCACCAGCAGACTGCCAAGCTCCTCTTTGACAAGCGTGCGCGGCGTCGTGCCCTGACACCCGGAGATCGAGCTCTGTTACTTCTTCCAACAGATACCCGCAAGCTAATGCTACGCTGGAAAGGACCGTACACTGTGGTACACCGGGTGACCCCTGACAATTATGTGCTAAATGTTGATGGCATTAACCGGAAATACCACATTAACCAGCTGAAGCTTTATTGTGAGGACCCGGAGGCCCACAGGGATCCTGCGCTGGCGCTCCCAGCAACCCCTATAGACGCCTCCAGCATCAACAGAACCTCCGAGGCTGCAGCAACACAGGTGCTCCATTATAGCCACCCCTTACTTCCTATATTGGAATACTCCACCCTTGCAGTGGAGACAGACTTACGGGAGTGGAGTTTTTCTGAAGAAGCCCCTCTGGCCGCAGCCACCGCCCTTGCAATTGAAGACATAAGCTTAGCTTTTGATGATGGTAAGGATCCTGCCATTCCCACACACCGAAAAGAAAGTGTGAGTAATTGTATTATTAACTCCAGACTGCAACCGAGTCAACGGGAACAGCTGAACAAGCTATTTGAGGACTATGAGAACGTCTTCAACGACCTCCCAGGCATTACCACTACCCTTGAGCATCATGTCAGACTGACTGACCCAGAGCCATTTCGGCATTCCTATGGTCTTCCCCACCAGCTGTCCTTACGGCTGAAGGAAGATCTTGACACTTGGGTCCGCCTCGGAATAGTTGAAAAGAGCATTTCGCCTTGGTGTTCGCCGTTACTGGCAGTGCGTAAGCGAGATGGCAGTCACAGGTTCTGCCTTGACTGTCGTAAGCTTAACTCCCGTACCATCTTTGATGGAGAGCCCATTGCTGACGCCGAGCATATTTTCTCGTTGCTTTCTCAAGCCCGTTACCTGTCCAAGTTGGATCTGGCCAGTGGATTTTGGCAAGTCCCGTTGAGCGAGACTACCAAGCCTCTTACAGCTTTTTCCACAAGATATGGTCTATATCAGTTCAGGGTCATGCCTTTTGGTATGGTAAATGCCCCTGGCTGCTTCAGCAGACTCATGAGGATAGTACTACAGGATCTCGACAATGTTTCATGTTTTATAGACGACATCCTGGTGCATTCTCAGGATTGGTCATCGCACCTCGAGACTCTCCGCAGAGTTCTCACTCGTCTGAACCAGCATGGACTTCATTTAAAGCCTTCCAAATGTGAGATTGGTTTCACACAATTGCAGTATCTCGGCCACGTGGTTGGAGAAGGAGTTATGTCCCCTATACATGACAGGGTACAAGCTATTAAGGATATGGAGAAACCTGCTACTGTCACTCAACTGAGATCATTCCTGGGTAGTGTCGGCTACTACCAACGGTTCATTCCACACTTTAATACTATCGCTGCCCCTTTGCAGCAACTGACCTCCTCGAAGCAAAGTAAATCCTCCCCTGTCAAATGGACAGATGAAGCGGAGAGAGCATTTTTCAAGCTCCGAGAAGCATTGGCAGGTGAGCCAGTATTACAACTGGTAAACCCTGATTTTCCATTTATCTTGCAGACCGACGCCTCAGACGAAGGCCTGGGTGCCGTGCTCTTGCAAGCCCGATCAGACAACTCAGCAGAAGTAGCTCCAGTGCGATATGCAAGCCGCAGGCTTCGCCCTGCAGAGCGAAATTACTCCACTGTGGAGAAGGAAGCTCTAGCTGCATATTGGGCCATAAAGAAATTTGAAGTCCATCTGTATGGCCAACATTTTACACTGAGAACCGACCACCGACCTCTCCTATATTTACAGACTGCAGACAAGCTAAATCCTCGTCTGAAAAGGTGGGCACTTTACCTGAATCTTTTCAAATTCACTGCCCAACATGTTCATGGCAAGGACAATGACCTTGTTGATCTACTAAGTCGACGGTCGTTACCCTCAAATGAGGAAGCTGGTGCTGTTAGCCTAAATTTGATTAGTCGGTAAAGATTACTTCTCTAATGTTTATTTTTATGTTTATCTTTTATGTCTTTAATACTGTACTGTACTTGTTTATTTTAGCGTACAAACGTTATTCCTAATGGAAGACGAAAAAGATGAAGAATAATTTTTTGATCGTAGTTTTATATTTCCCTTTGTGGGACTTTGAAAGCCAGAACTTGGCAGAAACATTTTAGTTTAGTGCTGAATAGCTGAATGTTTTAAATCCAGTCGCCAATGTTAATGACGACGTGGTTCAAATATTTAATTTGCGTATACTGTATTTTATTTTGTATATTATATTATTGCCTTCTTGCATGTGAAGCATTCATAAACTTAAATATTGATATTCACTGATATCTAATTGTGATTTAATTTTCTTGAAATTTGAATCTGATCACATTTCTTTTATGTTTTGCATGTCATTTAATGTTTTGTTTACAAGACTTGTTTACTTTTACTAATAGTATAATATGTTCCAGTGGTGGATCCCATTCTTATTATTCATTTGTTCTTTTCCATGAGAAGGATATCTCATCCCTCATAATAACACTGAAGTCACCGTAACTTCCTCTGTTCTTTTTTCGCCTTCTGTAGTAGAATTTTGCTAAATCAATATTCTCTAGAAAGGGCCTTTGTGACAGAGTGTTTCGCTCAGTGTCAACAGAGGCTGTTAGATGCCTTATTAAATAAATTAGTAACATAACTGTTATTTTCTAACTAAAAAAATTAAAATAATTCCCTTTAATATAACTGTTATTTTCTAACTAAAAAAAAATAATTCCCACTTCTTGACTTTCGCAGATTATGATTATTTGCAATTTGTATATTAGCTTATAGCTAATTGTAAAAATAGCTTATTTACTCTTCTTGTACGTGTAGAAGTATAGCCCCAATATAAAGGCTGCTCCTATTTTTCTGTCTGTAACGAGCCAAGAAAATTAAGAAAAGAATAACCAGTAACCTAACTTTTCATTATTATTCTCGTTTTATTTTATTTGCTTCCACTTGTTGCACCTAAAAATACTGTCTCTCCCTTGCATCTCTGCTATAATTGCCTGCCAGGGACCACCACTAAAATAGTCCTTAAAATGAAATCAGAGCCAATTACTGCTCTAGGAATGTCTCCTACAGATGACGTCACGAAGCACAACGAGGAGACGCTCTCTTTTGGCGCCGAGACTGCCCAGAGGCAACATCTCGCCTGGGTAGTCCAAGTTTATTTTCAAATTCCAATTACGTGGCATCTTCACAGGAATTCATCTAGCACAACAAGGAATTCATCTAGCACAACAAGGTGAGGGATAGTGTATGGTAAAGCTCGTGGGTCAAGCAAATTGGTTTATTTTCGAGAATTAGTTACATTCGTTACTGGATAAATCTTATGGATTTCTATTCTCAGATTCCATTCCCAGTCACACGAAATTTTGTAGATTACCACACTGGAATCTCACATGCCAAAGTTAATTCCTTAACCTGTAAATTACAGCTGATATATATTGCTGAGAAGTTTCTTTTCACTGAATGTGATAAACGAAAATCTCATCCTCTGAAGACTAGTTATGAGCCCGTAAAAATCTATCTCTCTTCCTAATAAATTCTAATTTCATTTCACCCCTTTCTATCATCGTAAATAAAGTGTTTTTACTTCAAAAACTCGTCAATAAAGCTATTTGCCAAAAAGCCAAATTGCAAATATTCAAAAGGTAATTTTTCCCAGTTGGCTATGCAAATATTTCTTGTTAACCACATTTTAATGAATGCATACCGTATTTATCTTGCTAATTCTTCATATGTTGGGGATAAAGTGTTTTGAGTTATAAGTTGCAAATACCTCAAAAGGTGGTTTTGCACCCTTTTTTTTATTGCAAAGTTCTTGATAACTAAAAGTGAATGAATACTGTATTTATCTCGTAGATTCTTCCTTTACCCTAAATAGAGTGTTTTACCATATTAATTTCATATCCGGAATAAGCATTGCAACTTTTGTGGTTGCCCACAATTTAAGGAATACATACAGTACTGTATTTGTCTTGCTTATTCTTCATTTATTGTGAATATATTATTTTCTTTAAAACCAGTAAAGAATTAATGTTTTGTATGCTATTATGGTAGCATAAATATTTCTGGTTAGCTGTGAATAACCTATATATATTCATCCAGTAGAATGACATTGGAAACTCATTATATGTGTGCTCATGCTTTCAGTTTCCCATTATAAACAGTGTGTCATTTCTGTTTCTGAAATTGCAGTGTCCTGTATTCTACACTGCCTGTGTGACAGAGGTAATCATCGAGTTGAGGCCAAAGTCTTGGCATACGTCCGTGGTGCCGGGAAACGAACTCATACTCACCTCCTCCGGGATTCGAGGCAGCATTTTATAAAATTTAATTTGAGAAATTTAATTCAATTCTTTTAATGTCATTGCATTTCCAAAATTAAAAGAAAGTTGAATTCTGAGTTTCATTTAACCGACTAATGGTAATAAAAATGGGGTGTTCAAGTACAAATATCTGTCTTGTCTGTTTGTGAGCTCTTAACCGAGCTCGGTACTTTGAGTCCCCTTAGTAAAACAGAATCTTAAGAACACTCTATGATCATCCTAAAACCCCCCCCCACAGGGTTGTAGACCTGATAAGAAAGCTTGGAGTAGTATGTGGTCCTGAGGATATTGTAAACATACACCAACTAGGTAAATATTCGAGGAAGGAAAGCCGAGACCAACAAAAGTAACCTTTGAGAGAGGAGAAACATGTAGGGAAATATTGTTGAGAAAAAAAAGTCTAAAAGACCTTCAAGAATTCAAAGAAGTGTTCATTAGACAATACAGAACACAGGAAGAGATGGGAAAGATCAAAAACTTGTTGCAAGAGGCAAGAAGGTTAAATGATGAAAGAAATGAAGAAGAGAAGAAAAATTTTCATTACAGAGTTCTTCCAGACAAAGGGGAGATAAAGAAGATAATGACAGAAGATCAGGGGATGGGGCCTCATTAAGATTGTTATACACAAATGCTGATGGATTAGCTGGTAAGGCAGTAGAATTAAAAGATAGGATTCACAACAGTAAGGCAGATATAGTAGCAATTACAGAGACTAAGTTGAGTGAGGACATAAACAGTGTCACAGTTTTTCCTAAGGGTTTCAGAATACTAAGGGTTGAAAGATCTGAGAGGACTGGTGGAGGGATAGCACTGCTCATAAGTGAAAGGATTCAAGTCGAAGAAATAAACTTGGCTATAGAAAGTGAGTTCAAGGAATTTTTTGTTGCTCGCATAAATACTGGGTCAGAGAGCATTATAATACCTGTTGTATACAACCCACCAAGGAACCAAAATAGGCTTGAAGTTTATGAGGAAAGTCATATAGGTACTATTGAAGTCATAAACTCAGTTGTTAACATGGCACGGGAAAAAAAATGTAGGATTTTGATTATAGGAGACTTTAATCATAAAGAGATAGATTGGACAAATCTTGACCCACACAGTGGTGAGGACTCATTCGGGGCAAGATTCCTAGATTGCGTACAAGGGAATTTCCTACACCAACATGTAATGGAACCAACAAGGGCCAGGGGTGGGGATGAGCCATCACTACTTGATCTAGTATTCACAGATAATGTGTTGGATATTGAAAAAAATTGAGTATGAACCACCATTTGGAAAGAGTGACCACTGTGTGTTGTTGATGGAGTATATCATTGAAGATATTCTTCCTGAGAGTAGAGGCACTGAGGACATGAGGAGGAACTATCGGAAAGGAGATTACATCAAAATGAATGAGCTTTTTGCAGTTATTGACTGGAGAACCTTATTTTACAACAAATCTGTACAAGAAATGTATGACATCTTTTGTGAGAAATATGGGAATATAGTAGATTGCTGCATACCTGTCACCAAAGTAGGTGTAATTCATGCCAGAGAGAAATGGTTCGATAATGGGTGTAAAAGAGCTAAGGAGTGGAGAGACAAATGCTGGAAAAGGTATAGGAGGAGAAAAAACATAAATGCCTGGCAAACCTACAAAAGAGCAAGAAATGACTACCTAAGTAAAAGGAGAGAGGCAGGAGAGACTATGAGAGGGACATCACCAGGAAGGCTAAAGAAAATCCCAAGCTTTTCCACAGCTTTATCAGAGGAAAACTGAAGGTAAAAGAACAGGTTTTAAGGCTAAAGAGAGCGGATGGAAGCATCACTGAGACGGATGAAGAGATCTACAAAGAATTGAACAAGGAGTTTCAGTCAGTATTTACAGTAGAAAATACCCCACCCCCTCAGATTGCAGTGATAGAAGCTCAAGGGCCACAATTAGAGAACATCAACCTTACAGCCATAGAGGTATGCAAAGCGCTGATGGATTTAGATGTTCATAAAGCTACAGGTCCCGATGACATATTCCCTCATGTGCTTAAAAAATGCGCAAACACAATATCAGTGGCACTAAGTATCATATTTAAGGAGTCACTGGAGTCGGGGGAGATTCCAAGATGCTGGAAACAAGCAAATGTGATACCTATCTTCAAAAAGGGAAGGAGGGATACGGCTCTGAACTATAGACCAGTTTCCTTGACCAGCATAGTTTGCAAACTTATGGAGAAACTACTAAGGAAACATATCTCTCTTCACTTGGAATCCTTCAACTTTTTGTCAGTGAGGCAACATGGCTTCAGAGAAGGTAGATCAACAGTAACAAACTTATTAGAATTTTATGATGAGGTAAGCCAAATCTTACAGGAAAGAGAGGGCTGGGCAGATTGCATATTCCTAGACTTCCAGAAAGCGTTTGACACTGTTCCACATGGGAGACTTATTAGGAAGCTGCAATCAATGGCTAGAATAGGTGGAAATGTTTTGGAATGGATAAAAACTTACTTAGAAGGAAGGGAACAGAGGGTTAGAGTAAGACACTCAGTGTCTGAATGGAGAAGAGTTAGTAGTGGGGTTCCACAGGGTTCAGTTTTAGGGCCACTTTTGTTCCTTGTATATGTAAATGACCTACCAGAGTCTGTAAATTCATTCATGAATATGTTTGCAGATGATGCAAAGATTGTGAAGAAAGTAAAAAACGAGAACAATGGTAGAGAACTTCAGGAGGATCTAAATAATCTGCATGAGTGGTCAGAAAAGTGGCTAATGAAATTCAATACTTCAAAATGTAAGGTAATGAGAATGGGTACAAGTGCAAGAAGGCCCAAGCTTGACTACTCGGTGGCTGGAGTACAACTTCAAGAGACAGAAAATGAGAGAGATCTAGGAGTAAACATACTGGCAGATTTGTCTCCAGAAATACATATAAATGGCATAGTAAGGACAGCATATGCATTCTTATCAAATGTAAGGGTAGCCTTCAGGCACATGGACAAGGAAATGTTCAGAAATATTTATGTAACCTATGTGAGGCCAAAACTCGAATATGCAACCCCCTTTTGGAATCCGCACTTGAAAAAGCACATAGCTAAGCTTGAAAAAGTTCAAAGACATGCCACGAAACTGGTGCCAGAAATACGCAATCTCAGTTATGATGAGAGGCTGAGGGAATTAGACTTACCATCACTCGAAGCTAGAAGAGTAAGGGGGGATATGGTGACAGTCTTTAAATTCCTTCATTTTTATGATAGAGTGGATAGGGATCGATATTTTGATATGGCTGGCTCTAGAACTAGAGGTCATAGTTTGAAGCTTCGTAAGAAAACTTCTTCGCAGGATGTAAGGAAATACTTTTTCAGTGTAAGAGTAGTTGATTATTGGAATTGGCTAAGCGAGGAGGTAGTTAATGCTATCTCAATCCATAGTTTTAAGGACAGGTATGATAAGTATCACTAAGTATAAAATGGAACCGATGAGGAGACGGGAAGATACGAGCTTTGGGCTCTTTCCCGTAAACACAATTAGGTAATCACAATTAGGTAATCACACATCTGCTTCCACTCCACCATTTGCAGCTATAACTGAGCCTAAATACTTAAACTGATCAACTTCCTCAAGTGTCTCTCCATTCAACATAGCATTCAATCCAGCACCATCCTCATTTCTTGTACACCTCATAACCTTACTCTTTCCCACATTCACTCCCAACTTCCTTCTCTCACACACCATTCCAAATTCTGACACTAACTGGTGCCGCTTCTCCTCTGAATCTGCCACCACCACAGTATCATCTGCAAACAGCAACTGATTCAGCTCCCACTCGTTATTATCCCCATCTACCATTCTCAAACTTTGACCACGCACTCGGTCATTCACCTCTCTTATGACTCCATCAATATATAAATCGAACTGTCATGGAGACATCACACATCCCTGTCTCAGTCCCACACTCACTGGAAACCACTCACTCACTTCATTCCCTACCCTATCACAAGCTCTACTTCCCTCATACAAACTCTTCACTGCTTGCAAGTCTACCATCAATTCCATAAAACCTCAAAACATTCCACATTGTCTCTCTATCAACTCTATCATTCGCTTTCTCCAGATCCAAAAATGCAAAATACACATCCTTACCCTTTGCTAAATATTTCTCACATAACTGCCTAACTATAAAAATATGATCTGTGCAACCTCTACCTCTCCTAAAGCCACTCTGCACTTCCATGATCACATTTTCTGTCTTATCCCTAATCCTATTAATGGGTATTCTACCATGCACTTTTCCTACCACACTCAACAAACTTATACCCCTAAAATTACGGCATTCATACACATCTCCCTTACCTTTGTATAGGTGCACTATACAAGCAATCATCCATTCCACTGGCACCATTGACAATATGAAGCATATATCAAACACTATCACTAACCATTCCAATGCAGTTACACCCCCTTCTTTCAATATCTCCACTCTCACACCATCCATTCCAGGTGCTTTACCTGCTTTCATTTCATCCAATGCCCTTTTCACCTCCTCTCCTGTAATCTCTCTTATTTTCATCTCCCATAACTAGCACTTGAACACCCCCACTGCCACTGTAGCTGCCTCTCTATCTTCCTCAACATTCAGCAACTACTCAAAATATTCTGTCCATCTTTTCCTTGCATCTTTCCTTCTTACCATCTGTCTATTCACATCTTTCACTGTCTCTTCCATCCTCGATCCACCCATCCTTACTCTCTTCACTTCTTTTCAAAACTTCTGTTTATTCTCCTAATGTGACCTACTAAAATCCTGTTCCCACCTAACATTTGCAAATCTTCTTTTCCTCTACCTTCCGCTTGATTTCCACATTTTTCTCTCTATATCTTTCATATTTTTTCTACTGTTACACTGCAGCCATTCCTCAAAAGCCCTCTTTTTCTCTTCCACCTTCATTTTCACCCCTTCATGCCACCACTCGCTTCCCCTCCTCATGCCGCCTCCAACAAACCTATTTCCACACGCATCACTCACATGTCTCACAAAACCTTCTTTCATCAACCCCCATTCCTCCTCTAACTCCCCAACTTCTCTTTCTTTCACCCTGTCATATTCCACTTTCAACCTGTCCTGATATTCCTGTCTCTTCACTGGCTTTTTCAACTCTTCCACCTTCCCACTTCCCTTCTACATTCCCCCACTCTATTTCCCCACTCTTTTGCTACTACCACTTTTGTTTCAACCAAAAAATGATCAGACATCCCAGCAGCCACACCCCTAAATGCATGCACATCTTTCACTCTACCAATCATTCTCTTTGCTACCAACACATAATCCATCAGTGCTATTTCTTTCACTCTTCCATTTGCCACTCTCATCCATGTATACTTATTTATTAACCTCTTGAAAAACTATTACCTATCACCAACTCTTGCTCCACAAACATATCTAAGTCTCTTGCTACTCTCATTCCCACCTGGTACCCCATACTTTCCTACAACACCTGTCGTAACGCAATTATAGATGCCTATAGCCTCACAAGGCATTTCAGAGATGCCTATAAGTACCGGGTGGCAGTGACGTGCTCGATACCCACCGATCGCAATGAGTAGCACAAGATAGCCCAGTCAGTCAGAGATCAAACCTTGTCATGGGCAAACGTCAAGCCCACAACTTAGCAGTCTCCCCTTGGGGGCGTGAATCTGGAATCATTCGTGACAGAAACTGTAGGAATTGGAGCTCTGAGGAATTAATTGTTAATCTAGAAATAAACACATATAAAGAAGATGCTTCTCTGTTATCACCAACCACGTTACCAAGATACAAAAACTGGGTGTCAAATAGTGGGATGAAAATCCCACGATATTGGTGACACTCGGTGGAATAATGTCCACACTACATTGGTGAACAGCTCTTGATCAATCCACGCCGTTACTTCAACGAAGAGAAAGAAGAATTAAAAATACAGAAGAAAAAAATATGAAGCATCTATGGAAGAAATATTTGAGTGATGAAGAAACTTCTAGATGCTTACAAGCAGTGAAAGAGCGACGCCGAGAACGCCTCAGCTTCCCCTTCACCGACAGTATCATATTACCAGAACCATTCACTCTCCCCAGCCCCCGTATTGGCAAGGTCCCCAGCAGTAACAGGACAACGAGCGCCTTCACGCACGCCACAGTCACAGTGAGCCGAAGGGTGACTGGGGATTTGAGTGAAAAAACCCCTTGCCAGAAGTATAAGTAGCCGGATCCAACCAAGAGGATGGTGATTCGTCGATTGTACAAAAGAGATGGAGAAGTTGGCAGGAACATCCCACGACCAGAAGAAAGAAGAACCCCCTCCGCCATTGCCTGTTGCCGTGATGTCCTTCGAGCAGTTTCTCAAAATAGCTAAGTGCTTGTGATCTGTATCCAGTGAATAATGGGACACTTATTAAAACAAATTGAGTTCGGCGGACGCCGCCATTTTTCTTGTAGTTATGCTTTGACTCCGCCAACCCACTTATGAGGTTTGTGGCCCTAGTAAGTTAATTAATGTAGAATTTCTGTACCCATTACTAACATGGATAATTTGCATTAATAGTGATAAGCAGTAATATACTCCATTTTTGTTATTATTTGAATAATATAATGAGAAATTGTGTTTGAAGGGTATTTCATTTATCTGTATTAATGCCTAAGTTGCTATTAAAAAAAGGCAAATATATTGATTTCAATTGAACAAATTTAATGTACGTATAAAATAATTTTTTATATTAATTCCTTAAAGCGTGAGGAAGCGAGCGAGAAAATCCTTGCACTTGTTTTCAAGGTTCTTTCTTTTGTGTATTTTTTTGCGGGTGTAATATTTTGGCGAGAAAGGCAGAAATGACAGATCGTTCTTCTAATGTCTTTATGTTGAAGAAATTGATATTACAATATGTGTAGGTAGCACATCTTTTTAATGAATAAGAAAGTTCTAAGATGTTATTATGATCTTTACTGTTAGATACAGCGGGTTTTTATTTTTGCGCTATGCAGGCGGTAAGAGTAGAATCGAGTAAATTTGTGCTGTTTTGGGGTAGAGGGGTTTTAGTGTAACCCTTACGTAGAGTAGAAGGGGCTCTAGGGCTGGTGACGCAGTCATGTGACCACGCGGCCCAACCAAGACTTCACCCATGTACTCCTTCAGAGTGAGGGGAAGGGGGGGGATTTTGCAGAGAGAAAGGGGTTGAGTGTTTGGAAGTGATACAGCGAGTGAGGCATAGAATGGGTATGACTGACTGGGGGAATAATGGGGGGGATGCTTTCATGGGTGGAATCGCGGGAAAGTCCTTTGGGGAAGCATGCTAGGGAATGAGTCTGCGAGGATTCTTCCCCTGCTCCACCGGGTCCTTCTGTAGGCCATATCTGTGTATTTTTATGGGAGGTGATGTAGCTGTTGCAGTATCTATTGAGGGATATTTTTGAGAAAGAGATTCCCCACCTGCCCAGATATTATTGAGCTGCAAAGTTTGTTTTATCTTTGTTTCGTCCCCTACTCGCCATTGAGATAATCATTCGATGTTCGATTATTCCAAGATAGATATTAAGTGATCAAGGACGTGAATCTATGGATGATTCTTTATTTTCCTTTCTAGCTGCAGTATATACATTATGTGTCCGTAGGGTTATGTTAGATAGATAAAATAAAACGTTGAAAGTTTTAGCCATGTTAATGTTTGTCACAATTATTTCAGCTTGGTCATGAAGAAGGGAGTGTGAATTCGCAAGAAATGACAACAAGAATGTCAAACAGCCGTTTTCTGTATTTGAAAGAGACGAAGTTGATCCAGAAACTGAAGAGACAGGGGAGGAACAGCAACTACACGCAAAATTCCCCGCGAAAGCTAGCCAGTTGAAGGCCAGAATACAGATATTGGGCTGTATTTTTGGGTAGGAAAAGGAAACGGAGTAAAAAAGAAGTTAGTTAAGTACCTACCCAATTGTAAATATGAAAAGGAGAAAAATGTATAACTCCCCCCTGTCTCCTGAGGTAGTTCTGTTGAATAATAACTCGAAAAAATTATAATTTGAAATAATAGAAGAATATATATATATTAATTTTTCATGTACAACTCCTTAAGAGATTATGAAACTTAAGCAAAATGCATTCTTTAATGTTGCAAATGAAATATGATTTTTTATTTTTATTGCTGTATACACAGAGACAAACTTTTTATATTTTTTTCAGATACCCGTTTTCGTTATATAGTTTTTTTTTGTGTTGAAGAAATCTTTAATATCTTTATCCCTTTGATATTTTATAATTAAAGAGTTTTGAAAAAAGATTATCTAGAGATAATTATTGTTAATTACTATCATTGTCATGAAATTTATAATTACAATTATTTTTTTTTTTTTTAAGAGTGTAACACCGGGACAGGCAGAAACTGCCCTCATCAACAAAGGCCCGGGCACGAGAAAATACCAAGACAAAGGAAAAGAAAAAGGTTAAGGGCAAGGCAGAGATGAGGTAATGTCACACAAAGGAAAACGGCAGACAGAAAAAAACAGTCAAAGTACAGAGGACCCAGAGATTGAGATTCTCAGAGCTTATATGTTGAGTTTGAAATTTAAAAATAATGATACCTAAGTCCTTTTAAGTCGTTTATTAAGAAAAGATAATTGTAATTTTGTTGATAGTAGTAGAGATATTATCACATATGATGGTAGTATTTTCCTTTGATTTCATCAGGGGTATGTTGACTTATAGCGAGTGTGTGCTTTGACTCAACCCTCTGATTTATAGAAAGAGAAAAGATTGTCATAATAGACAATCTCATTTCAGTAAAGTCCTTTGCAATCTTTAACAGAAAGGACTGGATTTGTGCTTTGATGTTTCTGCAGTTGTACACTAAGTTATTTTGTTTTTTAATTTTTCTTTAGGTGTTAGAAAATGATTGCCGTTGCACTCTGTCCCCTTTGTATAGTTGGGCAGGAAGTCAAGTCATAAAAAGGGCCCTGTAAGCGAAAATTATATATATTTTTTTTAAGAAAAATATATTTCTCTCTCTCTCTCTCTCTCTCTCTCTCTCTCTCTCTCTCTCTCTCTCTCTCTCTCTCTCTCTCTCTCTCTCTCTCTCTCTCTCTCTCTCTCTCTCTCTCTCTCTCTCTCTCTCTCTCTCTCATATTTCTACCCTTTACATACTGAATAATGTTATTTCTCTATATTGACAGAGTATTATGATCATTGATTCTTTTTAAATTTCTTTGCAAAGTTGCTAGATGATAAGTGTGCCCAAGTTTTATTTCAGTTGATAAGTTTTTGCATGCTGATATTGGATAAATACTGATGACACATCAGTAGAACTGATTACTGTATGAGTTTTTCTGACACATATTTGCAACTGTTTTAGAAAATAGATAAAGCTCCCAGTGACAGAGTGGGCAACCAGAAAGTTGATGCTTATTCTCCATATATATATATATATATATATATATATATATATATATATATATATATATATATATATATATATATATATATATATATATATATATATATATATATATTACAGATTCCCCAACCTCACTCGTGGCTTCATTTTCGCATATATATATATATATATATATATATATATATATATATATATATATATATATATATATATATATATATATATATATATATATATATATATATACATATATATATATATACATATATATATATATATATATATATATATATATATATATATATATATATATATATATATATATATATATATATATATATATATATATATATATATTACAGATTCCCCAACCTCACTCGTGGCTTCATTTTCGCATATATATATATATATATATATATATATATATATATATATATATATATATATATATATATATATATATATATATATATATATATATATATATATATATGCAGATATATATACATATTATGACTGCAGGAATTCGAATAGCCAAAGTAGACAGTGTTAGAAAGAGCATCCTTGTGAAGTATGAGATTAAGACTCTGTTCTTACTTCGAAATGTCAGTCTCAATTGCATATGTGCTGCTATTCCTGAGTAGTATTGTTAGTATGTTAACTGATATTGTTGCTATCACTCCATGGCCTTTTGCATAATTGTTATTTTAGTAAATGCCATTAGCAGTAACCAAATTATTTGTATCTTTTATCTTGAATTCATGCTTGATGTTACTAATAAGAGTATTTCTTTAGTTGCTGTTCTCAGCAATTAATGACTGTTCTTTTTGATATCTACAGTAGAGTAATGTTATGTATCAGTTACTCAGCTAAGTCCTAAGTATCTTGGAATAATAATCTAATGATGTAGACACATACTTTCCATTACCACCCTATTTCCAGGCAGCCCCAACCTGCAATATTCAAATTTGATTTTCACAGACCAGTCCCTTTTACCCATGGGAGAGATTGCAAGCGCCTGCAGATGCAGGGAGGACAAGTATGCCCTCCGTATGCAGACAAAAGGCCGTTGTTTGTGTGCAGAGGTCATATGTATTCTTTTTGCATTTGTATTAGCGACATTAGGCTCTAATTTCCGGCCTTAGAATTTACTTTAGTACGATTGTATTTTTCAAGTACTGAATTGAGATCCACCTTATGTGAGGAGGAGTGTGACAGATGGTTAGAACCAAGGGCCACCTAAAAACTCGCATGAAAGCGGGTGGGAGGGGTTCCAGTTAAGCCGGTTGATGCATCGACACCCTCCCTTTTGTCTTGCCAGTCTCCAGATAAGAAGAGGATTCATGGTACTTGTACAAACCCGTGCCTACCTCTAAACGGTCAGGCGAAGGTTCAGGGATTTTGGAAATTTGAAGAATGAAATGGCAAGTCTTATGCAATGATTACCCTTGAGGGGCTGGGGAATTGAAAATCCCAACAAAAATTAAAAATGAAAAGTGGGAAAGAAAGAATCCCCGTACATATCATAACTTTAGTGAAAAGAGAAAGAAAGGGTATGGAAAATCCCTTATTAGTTAGATTACAAAGTATGCTCCCCCACGTATTAGAACTGAAAAAAATGGGAAAGAAAATGTCCCCACCGTCTTTGACCACGATGTGAAAAGACAAAATTCATTTTTTTTTTTCTAGTTTTAAGATAATTTTAAGTGAAAAAACCTCAGAGTCTCCCTTAGATGTAAGTTTATTAAGATCAGTGCCATTGATAAATTGTGCAATTTGCAAAAATCATACTAAGTTGTTTTCTGCTTAAATACTATCATTGTTTTGAATCATGATTTAATCTTTGTGTTCAATGAGTTTGCAGAAGAATCCACTCCTCATTTAGTTCTTAGGTTGAGAGGTGGTATGCAGATCTTTGTGAAGAAA
>JAXCGZ010003801.1:115000-122500 GCA_037179515.1 Halocaridina rubra | reverse complement strand
GTTTCTGATTGTCACGAACATGCTGCAAACACTCTTGACCTATTTTTTACTTCTAACCCTTCAAACTACTCTTATTCTGTGCTTTCCCCTCATAGTAAATCTGACCACCCTATGATCTCAGTCTCTTCCATTTTCGCTCCCCCACCACCAATCCCTCCTACTCAGCGCCGCCTTTGGCACTTTGAGCGTACCCAACGTGAAAATTTGCGCATGTTTCTCTTTGACTTCCCATGGGATGACTACTGCTTTCGGTCCTGCAACCCTGATCAGGTAGCTTTAAAAGTTGACGAGATCATGACTGCAGGAATGGAGGCGTACATCCCCTCTTCTACAATAACTTTCTCTCCCCCTAAACCTTGGTTTGACAGTGCCAGCTCCATGGCTATCCAGACTAGGAATCAGGCTCTCCGATCTTACCTTGCCTCTCTTTCCGATTTAACTCACTCTGCTTTTATTATAGCTAGGAATCGCTCTACTGCTCAGATTCGAAAGTCTAAGGCTTCCTTTATAAGAAGGAAAGTTGACGACCTTAACTCCTCTCCCACTGACAATGCTTCTGGTCCTTAGCCAAAAACCTCTCCAAAAACTTCTGTAACTCAAGCTTTCCCCCTCTCATTCGTTCTGATGGTTCTATAGCTTGCTCGCCCACTGACAAAGCCATTCTATTTGGCTCTCATTTTTCTGCCAACTCTTCTATCAACGATTCCAGCGCACCTGTTCATCAGTCTTTTCCCCTCTCTATCCCTATGCCCTACCTTATCCTTTCTTCACGCAAAGTTCATAAGGTTCTTCGCTCGCTAAAGACGAACAAGGCATCTGGTCCCGATGGTCATTGTTACAGTCACAGTCATAGATTTTATTGCCAAATATATAAAATACATACATGAATAAATATATACATTAGATTCAGAGGCACTAGCCTGCTGAGCAAGAGCTCCTTGGTAGGCAGCTTAATGTACATTTCGCATAATTTAAAGTATGACGGCAATAACAAAAGCTCCAATATAGCAATCTCATACTTATCTTGTAATAAAACAAAACAGTAGCCTGACCTTAACCTGGACTTAATGATACACCAATACTGTCTTAATTATTAATCAACAGCTGCTTGATTTTGCCTAGTAAATAAATGCTGTTTGAGTTTCTTTTTAAATAAAGTTGTGCCAGTTATTGTTTTTAAACCTTCTGGTAATGCATTCCAACATTTTGGGCCAAAACAGTGAAGAGAAAACTTGTACAAGGTTGTTCTCGGCTGTGGACATATCAATTTTATATTGTTACCTCTGGTTCCATGGTTGTGATGAATAAATCTAAATAATTTTCTGTTATCATTAACATCACTATGTATAATAATAAGACAGATACATTGTATCAAGTAATTAAATTTAAGCAAGTTTAGCTCCTTGAATAAAGAGGAATTTGAGTCATATTTTCCACTATATGTAATAGTTCTGATCAATCTTTTCTGAGTTACAAATATATCCCTTACAATTGACGGCCAAGTACAACCCCAGATGGACAAACAGTATATAATATGAGGATAACACAGGGAATAGTATATGCTTTTTAAGGCCTCATTTGTCAGGTTATGGCGAATCTTATACAAAATTCCACACGTCTTGGACAGTTTTGAGCAGACAGATTGAATATGATATTTCCAACTTAAATTTTCATCAATAATTACTCCCAAAAATTTCTTACAAGCAACTCTTTTAACTTCATACCCATTCATATTAACTTGACCAATATTGTGTACTACAGATCTATTTTGAAATAAGATATAGTCAGTTATGGAAACATTTAGCTTTAATTTGTTAACAGAGACCCAGCTGTTAATTTTTTCTAGTTCACTATTTAAAACAGAATGCAGGTGGTCAAGGTTATTATCATGCAAGAGAAGGTTGGTGTTATCTGCATAAAGAATATATTTGAATTTATTACTAGCATTGGAAATATCATTTATATAACCTAAAAATAACAATGAGCCCAGTATTGATCCCTGTGGTACTCCCCTCTCAATAGTTTGCATCAAAGATGCTTTCCCATTACAATACACGGCTTGTTTTCTATTTTTCAAGTAGCTCTTAAATAACTGTAATGGTGTTCCCCTAATACCCACACAATTTAGTTTTTCTATTAGTATATCATGGTCTAATGAGTCAAATGCTTTGGACAAGTCTAGGAAAATATCTGGTTCCAAAAGACAAAGGCCATTTTGATGAAAGCCTTTCTAATCGGTGTTTTTCTTTGATACTATTTTTTAATCCTGCAGTTATGTGTTGGCATCTGTTGTTTTTATTATTTACAGTCGATTTTCTTAGAGGAAAGCAGTCTAGGAATTTATCTCTAATTGTACAGTGAAATTTATTAAAAGCTTCATTTGCATTATTTAGGTCTATGATATGTTGCCATTTTTCATGTGATATATCTTTAGTAAATTTAGCTATGTTATCATCAGAGTAATGTCTTTTTTCTACATATGCATCAAATTTATGTTCTTTTTTAAACTGGGAGTATACTGCGAAATGATCTGTTATGTCTGGGTACACTACGTAATTACTTATGTTGTCTTCAAGATTTGTGGTCCAGATATGATCGATTAGAGATGCACTATTTTCAGTTACTCTCGTAGGTTTAGTAGTTATTGGAAAGCAGCCACGTGAATACATTAAGTTTATAAAATCAGTTACTCTTTGATCATTTATTTTGAACAAATCTAAGTTCCAATCACCGAATAAATAAATAGTTTTGTACTTTTTTCTTGCTGCAAAATCAAATATTTTCAGTAAAGCTTCAAGGAATTCAGGCATGTTCACCTTTGGTGGTCTATATACAGATGCAAATAAGCAATTTTCCTTACCGTTATGTACCTGTACACTAACACATTCAATGAATCGTTCCATCAAACTGCACTCCTTTATAACACTCGAGCTATACTTATTAGCTACATACATACATACACCTCCACCTTTTGTTCTGAGTGAACATATTGTACCCTGTTATATTATACAATGATTCAATATCATTATCCAGCCTAGTCTCCGAAAAACCCATTACATCACATATATTATTTTTTGCTAAACATTGATCAACAAATATTTGAAGATTATTTGCAAGACTTCTAATGTACATGCACAAAACCGAAAATGCATTAGATTTATTTAAACTTGAATACAGTTCATTTAAGTATATATAAATTGAAAAAGTGTTGGTTGCATTTCTCATATTAGTCAAAAACAAATCTATTTCATTTTCAAGATCAAGTGGGTTGAATACCATCTTATCAGGCTCATTGATACATAAATAACTGGGAAGTACTTTATTGTTGTTTGTTAGCCTTTTTAGTTCATCATCACTAATGGAATTGTATGGGAGGTGTCTATTTACAGCAATGGTAAAGAAATAAATTACACTACTTTTACATTACTATTTACTATTACTATTACTATTACTATTTACTTCTACCAAATCTTACAGGGTACTTCCGGCCATTTACTGGTTTAGGGTGGGAGCGTTTTATTGCTCCCATGGCGGGAGACACAGCAGGAGAGGGTGCAGGTGATGACATATCACTCTCCCGCCGCCCCACTCCCGCACCCCCCAACCCCGCACCACCGATCCTTGTCAACTCCTCATCCACGCCACCCACAGCACCCACAGCATCAGCCACACTCTCAGTGTTATATCGTTCTTTCACAATGAGTTTCGTATGTTTAAAAAAGGTAATTTTCCTTTCTGATCTAGCCTTTTTTAGCTGTGGCATCTGTGCAGATTTTATTGCCTGTGATGCAAGGTTCCTTAAGGAGTTTGCAGATGAACTGGCTCCCGTGCTTTGTCATCTTTTTTGCCTCATTCTGTCAACCAGTATCTATCCTTCATTTAGGAAGCATGCTCTAGTTCAACCTGTTCCTAAGAAGGGTGACTGCTCTATTCCTTCTAATTACCGACCTATTGCCCTAACCTCCTCTATTGCTACAGTTTTTGAAACTCTGCTCAATGCTCACTTCTTGAAACGCCTTGAATACAACTCACTTATCTCCGATCACCAGTATGGCTTCCGCAAGGCAAGATCCACTGGTGATCTCCTGTCCTATCTTATTCATGTATGGTCATCTTCTCTGAGGAACTATGGGGAATCTTTTGTCGTTGCCCTTGATATCTCTAAGGCTTTTGACAGAGCCTGACACAAGGCTCTGTTGGCCAAACTCCCTGACTATGGCTTTACCCCTTCTTTCTGTTCTCTGATTTCCAGTTTTCTTACTGACCGTTCTATATATGTAGTTGTTGATGGCGCGACATCTAGCCCTTTCTCTGTTACCAGAGGTGTTCCACATGGCTCTGTTCTTTCACCTACTCTCTTCCTTCTCTTCATCAATGATCTTCTACAATCCCCATCTTCCTCTCTTCTTCATGCCTTTGCTGATGATTCTACCCTTCACTTTTCCTCTGCCTTTTCTTCACAACCTTCATCTGTTACTCGTAATCAATCTCGTATCACTCTTTCTTCTACTCTTAACTCCGATTTGCAGAGAGTATCTGAATGGGGCACTCAAAATTTAGTTAAATTCAATGCCTCCAAGACACAGTTTCTGGCTATTTCTTTATCTTCTTCTCCTCCTGATAACCCTATTGTCTTCGAAACTAATGAAATTTACCCTCTTAACTCTATCAACATATTAGGAATCCATATAGCCTCTAACTTGTCTTGGAGGAATCACTAAATCCAAATTTCTAAATCTTCATCTAAAAAATTGGGGGTTTTGTTTCGTTTTCGTCATTACTTTTCCTCACTGCAGTTACTTAAAATTTACAAAGGTCTTATCTGCCCCTGCTTAGAATACTGCTCTCACATGTGGGGTGCTTCTTCCTTTACTTATCTTCTTGATAGGGTTGAATCTAAGGCAGTCAGATTCATTAATGAAGCTTCTCTTACTTCTAACCTAGATTCTCTCTCTCTTCGCCGTAAGGTATCTTCCCTTTCTCTTTTCTATCGCTACTACTTCCATCGCTGCTCTGATGAGTTGGCGAGTTGCATCCCTCCTCCACTGTCGAGGCCGCGTAACACTCGCTAAGCGGCCTCATCTCACAGGTACTGTGTGGAGATTTGTAGCTCGCAGATTGGTCGGCGCAGCGGCTGCTTCTTCCCATCTACCTCCAAACTCTGGGCCTCTCTTCCTCCTTCTGTCTTTCCTAATTCTTATGACCTTTCATCCTTCAAAAAGCAGATCTATCGTTATCTCAGGGCCTAGTCCTCCATATCTCTGGGTCCTCTGTACTTTGACTGTTTTTTTCTGTCTGTCGTTTTCCTTTGTGCAACATTACCTCATCTCTGCCTTGCCCTTAACCTTTTTCTTTTCCTTCGTCTTGGTATTTTCTCGTGGCCGGGCCTATATTGATGAGGGCAGTTTCTGCCTATCCCGGTGTCACTCTATTAAAAAAAAATAAATAAATAAATAAATAAATAAATAATATATATATATATATATATATATATATATATATATATATATATATATATATATATATATATATATATATATGTATGTATGTATGTATGTATGTATGTATGTATGTATGTATGTATGTATGTATGTATGTATGTATGTATGTATGTATGTATGTATGTATGTATGTATGTATGTATGTATGTATGTATGTATGTATGTATGTATGTATGTATGTATGTATGTACGTACGTACGTACGTACGTACGTACGTACGTACGTACATACATACATACATACGTACATACATACATACATACATACATACATACATACATACATACATACATACATACATACATACATACATACATACATACATACATACATACATACATACATACATACATACATACATACATACATATATATATATATATATATATATATATATATATATATATATATATATATATATATATATATATATATATATATCTATCTCAGAGCGTAGTCCATATCTCTGGGTCCTCTGTACTTTGACTGTTTTTTTCTGTCTGTCGTTTTCCTTAGTGCAACATTACCTCATCTCTGCCTTGCCCTTAACCTTTTTCTTTTTTTCGTCTTGGTATTTTCTAGTGGCCTGGCCTATATTGATGGGGGCAGTTTCTGCCTGTCCCGGTGTCACTCTCTTAAAAAAAAAAAAAAAAAAAAAAAAAAAAAAAAAAATATATATATATATATATATATATATATATATATATTATATATATATATTATATATATATATATATATATATATATATATATATATATATATATATATATACAGATAGATAGACAGATATATAAATAGATAGATAGATAGGCAGATACATACATACATACATGCATACATACATACATACATACATGCATACATACATACATACATACATACATACATACATACATTGATAGACAGATAGATGACTAAATAGTAGAACCAGCTTCCCGTTTCAATACTACACCTGAAAGGTCTTTTGGACTTAAATAGAAATGTCAAGAACAGTTCGGTGCTAAGCCTTCCTTCAGTTACGGTTCTTTTTCTATGCCTACATCAACACCGAATATTCTTGGATATTAGTTACACATCTCTTACTATCCCTTCACATCTGACAAGTCACAACACTTGCTATCTGTTTTTCTTTTTACCTTTTGCTTTCTTTGTGCCCAGGCCCGATGAGGGCAGATTTTTTTTGTCCAGTCCTGGTGTCATAATCATAAAATATATATATATATATATATATATATATATATATATATATATATATATATATATATATATATATATATATATATATATATATATATATATATATACATACATATATATATATATATCATATATATATATATATCTATATATATATATATATATATATATATATATATATATATATATATATATATATATATATATATATATATATATATATATATATATATATGAAAAATTATAATCAAAATTTTATAGTGAAGGTCTCAAACTGAAACACAAACTTATGCATGAAAAGAGAGCGATAATAATTCATTTAAAATGCATGACCCAAAGCAAAAATATATGCAAGACATCAAACTTCCTCAGAACCGGTTATACAATGACTGATATCCATATAGATGCGTGCATGCATATGTGACAATACAAACATAATAACAATACAAAGAAACTGCACACATTGTACACATTAGACAGGTAAACAAAAGGTATGTATGATATCCATATAAGTGCCTACATACATAAACACAACACAAAAAGTCAAAAACAAAACCTGAGCAGAAGAGAACTTGTTAAGCAAGATATCAAACTTCTTCAAGAATTCATTTACCAAAACGATGTCTGTATTTCTTTGATAAGCGACCAGAAGGGTGGGGGGGGGGAACTGATAATATCAGAGGAAGGGGGAGGAGAAAAAGAAGACATTGGTGGCTGGGGGAGGGTAGGAGCACTGTTCAAGCGACCAGAAGGGTGGGGGGAACTGATAATATCAGATGAAGGGGGAGGGGAAAAAGAAGA
>JAXCGZ010003801.1:82500-105000 GCA_037179515.1 Halocaridina rubra | reverse complement strand
TAACATTTTCAAATGACGTGGGATGTAAGATTTCTGATTCCTAATACTTGGGTTTTACATACAAGAGTTTGAGTTCCTGCTAAAAGTCTAGAATGTTCTAATGTCTCCGAGACACAATGTCTGGCTATTTATTTATCTTCTTTTCCTCTTGATAGCACTATTGTCTTCGAAACCAACGAAATTTTCCCTTTTAATTTTATTAACATATTAGGAATGCAGATAGCCTCCAACTTGTTTTGGAGGAGTCACATAATCCATACTTCTAAATCTGCATCTAAAAAATTGGAGGTTCTATTTCGTTTTCGTCATTACTTTTTCTCTTTCTAGTTACTTAAAATTCATGAAGGTGTTATCCGCCCCTTCTTAGAAGACTGCTCGTACATCTCGGGTGTTTCTTCATATACTTATCTTCTTGATAGGGTTGAATCTAAGGCAGTCAGACTCATTTATGATCCTTCTCTTACTTTTAATCTGGATTCTCTCTCTTTCGTAGTAAGATATCTTCCCTTTCTTTTTCTGTCACTACTACTTCCATCGCTGCTCTGATGAGTTGGCAAGTTGCATCCCTCCCCCACTGCCGAGGCAGTGTAACATACGCCAAGCAATCTCGTCTCACAAATAATTTGTTGAGATATGTAGCTCGCGGATTGGTTGGTGCAGACTCTGGAACTCTTTTCCTCCTTCTATCTTTCCTAATTCTTATAATCTATCATCCTTTAAAAAACGAATCTATCATCATCTCAGGGCCTATCCCTACCGTATCTCTAGGTCTTCAGTAATTCAGCTATTCTTTCAGCCTGTCCTATACATTTTCTGTACCTTTACTTCATCTCTTTTAGTTCGTCTTAATGTTTTCTTCGTGCCCAGTCCTTTATCGATGGGGGCAATTTTCTTGCCTGTCCCTGTGTCACACTCATAAAAAAAAGTGGAAGTAAAAGGAAAGGTAGTGAAAGGTGGAATGAGGAAGTGAGTGCAGTAGTAGCTGGAAAGAAGTAGGCATTTGAGGTATGGTTACAAATAGATTATGTAGAGGCATATGAAAGGTATAGTGCAAATAGGAGGTTAGCAAAGCACGTGGTGAGGGAAGCAAAGAGGGAAACAAGATGTAAGATGCATTAGGAGCTCCTCTTAGAATTTTGAAAGGATGGAGTGAAAGGAGCAGATATAAACTTGAGAAAGAGATGGGCTGAGTATTTCAAGGAACTGCTAAATGATGAAGATAATAGAGAGGCAGAGATTATGGCTGTGGGAAATTATGGAAAATGCCAATATTAGGTGATGAGAACAATGGAGAAATAACAAAAGAGGAGGTACACTTGGCAATGAGAGCAATAAAAACAGGTAAAGCAACAGTGATAGATGGGTGTCATGTAGAATGCTTTTCAATAGGTGTGGAGGAATTAGTAGAATGGATGGTTAAGTTATTGAATGCATGGTTCAGGAAAGGGAGAGTTCCAGGTGATTGGAGGAGTGCATGTGTAGTCTCACTTTATAAAGGGAAAGGAGCTAAGTATGAGAGTATTAGTTTCAGAGGAATTAGTTTGTTGAATGTAGTTGGTAAGGTATATGGAAGACTGTTAATGGAGAGAATTAGGAAAGGTACTGAGAGATGGATTGGGGAGGAACAATGTGGGTTCAGGAGAGAAAGATGATGTGTGGACCAGGTGTTTGTGGTAAGACAGGTGTGTGAGAAGTTCTTTGAGATAGGTAGGGACACTTTTAGGAACTTTCATGGACTTAAAGAAAGTGTATGACAGGGTTGATAGAGAGGTGTTGAGGAGTGTTGTGACTGTATGGAATAAGTGGAAGTTTGTTGAATTGTGTGAAGAGTTTTTACATAAATAGTAGAGCATGTGTGAGAGTCGGAAATGGTATGAGAGATTGGTTTGAGGTGAATGTAAGGTTACATCAAGATTGTGTAATGTCACCATGGTTGTTTAATGTGTATATGGATGGAGTGGTAAGGGAAGTGAATGAAAGATTAATAGACAGAAGCTTGTAACTAGTGGGTGAGTATGGAGGGTCGTGGAAATTGAATCAATTGCTATTTGCAAATGACACAGCACTGGTGCCTGATAGAGAGAATGAATTGAATTAGTAGGCGACTGAGTTTGTTAGGGTGTGTGAAAGAAGGAATTTGCTGGTGAATATTGGTAAAAGTAAAGTTATGAGATGTAAGAAGAGTGCTAGCATTGGCAGACTGAATGTAGGAGTCAATGGGAGTTGCTTGAAGAAATTGAGAGTTTTAAATATCTAGGGTCGAAGATATCAAGGGATGGACAAGTGGGTGTGGAGGTAAGTCATAGAGTGAATGAAACGAGTAAATGTCTAGGTGGGTTGAAAAATGTGATGAGAAATAGATATTTGGGATTGAATGCAAAGAGAAGGATATATGAAGGTGTGATTGTGCCGACAGCATTGTATGGAGCACAGAGACTTGGAATGCAAGAGAGGATGAAAAGAACAAGTTGAATATAATAGAGATAAGGCATTTGAGCAGTATGAATGGTGTATCTAGAATATATAGAGTAAGAAATGAGGAGGCCAGGAAGAGATCAGGAGTTGAAAGCTGCCAGATAGCTTAGATAAGAAAACATTGGGCTGGTTTAGACACATGAAAAGGATGAGTGATGAATGAATAGTGAAGAGAGTGCGGAATTCAGAAGTGATTGGAGTTAGGCCAAGAGGAAGACCTAGAATAAGACTGATGGATGGCGTGAAAAGGGCATTGGATTATCAGTGGAGCAGGGAAGATAGCGTGCAAGAGACAGGACTGAGAGGAGTAAAAGTGTGCATAGATGACACTTGCCAAAGGGATTTCTCATACCAGCTAACTCAGCTGCTGTGATGGACTGGCGTGAGGGGAGTTGCCATGTGATCAAGCGGAGAGGTTAAACCAGCTGCGGCTGTCAGGCCTCATTGTAGCAAGAGAGAGGACTAAGAGGAGCAAGAGTGTGCATAGGTGACACTGGCCAAAGGGATTTCTCGTACCAGCTAGCTCAGCTGCTGTGATGGACAGGTGTGAGAGGAGTTGCCATGTGATGAAGCAGTGAGGTTAATCCAGCTGCGGCTGTCGGTGCTCATTGTAGCATAACCTTGCTGGCCTACCTTGTGGGTGACCCAAGACGGATGACAGGGAGGAAAATGTGCCAATCCTTTATCCCTGACGCATAGCTCATGCCTATGGATGTCCCATGTGCAGGCTGGAAATTCTCACATGGCTTTCTCTTTTATACGAACAAGCAAAGAAACTGGCGGGGTGTTCCCTCTTCGTTCAAGGCCTATTGGTGGAGGCATGACCAAGAACTATGCCCGCCACCTCTTCGTATGTCTGTGAATGAGCTGAGGTAATAAAAAAAGGTCAAACAGCTTGAGAGGGTAGCAGAGTATTTTTGGCACCCATGCAGATAACATTACATTAAGGGGATGGGGGGCATTGAGGCCTAGAGGAACTCTGTAGTTTCTAAATAAAATAAGCGTTGAGTATCTTCGCATATCTATTATCATCTTGCACGATTGAGGCCTGGCATGAAGTATAATTGAATATATAAATAATATATACACATCACAGATGGCACAAATACGATGGTGGTATACCGCAGGCACGACTACTAAGTACAACAGTAGTGGCAATTGAGTACGATCCCATGCCTGGAAAATCGTGAAGAGACAAGAAGTTATGTGCCAGTGAATCTCGTGCTGTGAAAAAATAAATGAAAGATACAGAAGAGTATAACACAGCTTTGGAAGCTAAGAAGATGGAGGGAGCACAGCTAGTTATTCCTCAACCCTGTCCCCCTACAGGAAAGGTGCCCAGCTTTAAGATTGTCCCATATACTTTGAATCTGCGGCAGGGATCTTGAGGATGAGAAATGCCAAATGGAGAGACGATTGGTCAATTTGGGAGGAAATTCCTGCCCGATTCACGAAGTATTTCACCATGCATAGGACTGTGAGTGAGAAGATTGCAGGGATGGTGAATCGGCAATTTTACAAACGGTACGGATGACGTCGTTGGAGGGAAAAAAGGAGAGCCCAGCAGAAATAAATTCCCTTCCCCCAATACCAGAGGCAGTGGCGTCCTTCAGGCAGCATTCCAAAATAGCTAAGTTCTTGTGGGTAATGAGGGTACTATTAAAAGAAATTGAGGTCGGAGGACTCCGCCAGTTTGCTTTGTAGACATGCTCTGATTCAGCCACCCCGCATATAAGAGGGAATATGACTTTAGTAAATTAACAGTAGTATAATATCTGTACCCATTACTAAACTAGATAATTTGAACTAATAGTTATAAGCAATGATAAACTCTATTTTTTTATAATTAAAAAAGTATAACGAGTAATTTTGTTTGAAGGGTGTTCAATTAAATACTTTTTTGTTTACTTAGGTTAAGTATTGAACAGGTAAGGGCATTGATTGGATTTGAGAAAAAAAATAATATACATGTGAAATTATTTATATTTTAGTTTTCCAAAGTGGAAGTACAGCAATTTAAGTCACTGAGTGTTGTTCGCGGAAGTCAGTATTCAAGAATAAAATATAAGCTGTAGTGTTTTTTTCTACACTCTGAAATGCACCTAAAAATCACCTTGAGAACCAAACTTAAATGTTCTTTTCAGGTTTTTCTTATGTCACGTGTAAAGTCGCTACTGGTGAATAGTTTCCAAGAAAGAAAGCACGGGAAAGACTGACCTCTCAGCTTTGTTTTTTTATAAAGTAATAGTAATTTGTAGTGATCAGTTACTAATAATAGACGTGTATGTCAAATCCATTAAAGAATCAGAGATTTTTGCGATGGTTATTGCAGCTCGATATAATGGGAGTTTTCTTCGTTAAGGTTTTATGTAGCAGGGTGAAAAAATAGAGTAATTGTTGCCCTGAGAGGGGGGTGAAGATAGTACACTCCCGCACAGTTTATGGGGAGTATAGAAGGGAACCTAGGACCGTTGATAAAGACAGGCTTAGGAGTCTAGATGAATGGCTTTGAGAGAACACCCACACACTCCTTCAGTGATGGGGGGAAAATAAGAGCAGAGAGTGGGGGGAGTGAATAGGGGGTCGAAGGCAGAAAGTGAGTGAGCGAACGTGGTTTATGGCAGTGAAAGAGAGGGAGAAAGAGAGAGTGACTGCACCAAATTCGGTGAGAAAGGGAGGTGCTTGGGGGTGGAATCGAGAGACTCATTTAAGAGTAAGATAAGGAAAAAATCTACGGGATATATAGTTTATAACCTTGAGAGGTGTTAGTTGTTTTGAGGGTCAACGTAGTACAAACAAACAAACAAAACAAACAAACATTTATTTCCATTTTGTACAATGGTTATTCAACATTAATAGTAACTTATAAGTAGACATGTAATTAAACTAATAAATAAGAGGGTTATACATATAGTTAAATTAAATGTAGCTTTCATAGAAAATAATAATGCTATAATAAAAATGTTAGCAATAATGTTAATAATAAAGTAGTAAGTATGCCACTAGATACAGGATCGTTATTATTGGCATACAATGAGAATAATTAGTTCTAAATGAGCAGCAACTATTTGTCCAAAAGAAAACTATATAGTTTGCCTTTGAAAGCTGTGAAGGAGGATGCATTTTTAAGATGCTCTGGAATATTATTCCAGAGTGTTGGCCCTTTGATAGTGATCATCTTTGAACCTGCTTCTGTGTTTGTTCTGTGAATAAAGAGCTCACTGCTCTGTCTTGTGTTGGTTCCCCTTATATCCCTGACTGTTTTTAAATCAAATAGCCAGCTAGGATAATGATGGTCCAAAATTTTGAATACAAAAACATAACTAGCATAAGCGACCTTATTTTCTGCCCGCAGCCACCCAAGTTTATTGAGAGCTGGTGTGATGTGGTCATATTTTCTTATTCCTCCCAGGGCAACTCGAGCTGCAAAATTAATAAGCTTCTGTATTCTGTTTATCTGAGTCTTAGTGGTAGCTCCCCAAACAGTTGTGCAGTAATTAATGTGACTTAGGGCTAGAGATTCAACAACAGTTATTCGAGTGGTAGTCTCAAAATTGTCTTTTATACGTGATAAGTACATTGATGTTCCTGCAACCTTTTTGCATACTTTATCTATGTGGGAATCAAACAACATGTGGTTATCAAAGTAAATTCCTAGGTTTTTTACTGTTTTGCTAGGTGTGATAATATTGTCGCAAAAATTAATCGTTGTGTTTTCTGGAATTTGTGCTATGTGGAACCTTGAACCAATAAATATGCACTGTGTTTTACTTTCGTTAATTAACAGCCCAATTTCTTGGAAATAGGTTTTAATTTTTGACAGAGTGTTTTCTGCTCTTAAAGTTAGCTCTGGGAGATTATTAATATCACCACTAAGGAGTAGTTGAGTGTCATCTGCATATTGTACGACTAGACAGATAGAAATGAAAGAAGATAGATCATTTACGTAAATGGAGAAGAGGATAGGACCAAGCACTGATCCCTGTGGAACACCAAATGATACATTTTTTGGCACAGAGATAATGTTGTTAAGACGTATAGACTGTTTACAATTAGATAGATACTCGCTAAACCAGCTTGGATCAATATTTAAGTTAGTACATTTACTTAAAAGAATTTCATGGTTTACACTGTCGAAGGCTTTTGATAAGTCCAATAATACAAGCATAGATATTTTTTTCATATCTATATTATTATATATACTATTCGTAACTTTAAGCAGTGCAGTTTCCGTCGAAAGTTTCGGTCTGAAACCATGTTGGTTAATACTTAATAGTCTATTTGATTCTAAATATGACATAAGTTGGCATGCAAAAATTTTTTCTAATATTTTAGAGAAAATGGGTAGCAGGGAAATGGGACGATAGTTTGTCACATCTTCTCTGTCCCCCTTTTTATGCAGAGGTATTACATGTGATATTTTCCAAGAGTCAGGAAACTTTTAGGTAACAATGGAAGTGTTCATAATATTTAGAATATAGGATGCAATCATGGGTAGAGCATCTTTGATGAACTGAAATGGTATACCATCTGAACCATGAGAGCCAGAGTTTCTCAGGCTCTTTATGGTAAGAATTAGGGTAGCATAATCGATAAGATGTATCTTGAAGTACTCTCTTGTGTTTACATTGGAAGAATTGTCATTTAAGCAATTACTCATATTCACTGAGTTGATGTTTTCTTGAGTTTTTGCATATGTATTTTTGCCAACGTTAGCAAAATAGTTATTAAAGTTTTCTGCTTTGTCTTTCAACTCCGTAATATTTTCATAACTTTCTGAGGTACTCTTTTCATTTGGTATCATGCTTCTTATCACTTTCCATGTTGCTGCTGTATCATGTCTAGAGTCATTAAATTGTTTTTTGTAAAAGTCTTTTTTACTTACACTGATGAGAGATCTGACACATTTCTTTTCTGTTTTATAACGTTCTCGGAGAGTCATATCATATCTATTCATTTTTAGCTCTTTTTGTATTTGATTTCTGATTTGCATTGCCTCTTTGATGTCATTAGTTAGCCAGGGGGCTGAGGGGCGGGTTATTTTTCTTGTTACAATGGGTGCACAACTATCTAAGCATTCAAGGAAGACTTTTGTTAGAATCTCAACCTGCAAATCGACGTTATCTGTGTATTTAATTCTATTAAGTGCATTTGTGTTGTTGATTAATGTTTCACAAAAGATATCAGGGGAGTAATTTTTTAGACACCGGAATGTCTTGAGGAGAGGCTCCCTTTTGGGCTTGTTTATGTTTAGCATAGCAATGTTCAGCTCGTGGTCTGCAATTGGGCAGGGAACTACGTCCCAATAGGGTATACTTTCCACTTTATTTGTTATTATCAGATCTATAAGAGTCCTATAATTAGGGGTTATGCGGGTCGGTTTTGTCACTATTTGTGTTAACTTCACAGTGTTGATCACCCTTTTCATTTTGTTATCTGCTGAGAGCAAGTCATCATTAAAATCACCAAGTATGTATATGGGTTTATGACGCACACAGATATTTCTGAATGTTTCTAGCAGATGATTGAATGAACTGGTAGGTGCTTTAGGGTGACGGTAAACCCACCCTACAATGAAAGATGGAAGTTTCTGATACTGCACAGTGATCCATAAATCTTCGAGCTCCTCAGTTTTTTTCTAAACCTGTGGTTATTTCTGATGCACTAAGATAATTTCTAACATAAATACAAACCCCACCCCCTCGGCCATGGTCATTGAGAAATATTTTAAACTCTGGGATATTCACATATTTATTTTCAGTTGTAGGAGGAAGCCAAGTCTCACTTACACAGAGGATGTCTATGTTGTAGTCTTTTGTTAGCATTATTATTTCCTCAAAATGAGCGAGCAGGGACTGAGCGTTCACATGTACTAATGCTACATTCTTACCATGTTTCATTAGGGTGGTATCCATAGTCATAGTTGTGGTTTGTACTGTGTGATTCTGCTGGGAATTCATCATTGTAGTGTGTTCTGGGGTTAGCCCATGGATCCTGGTGTCTGTACCTGCCGTTGGATGTGTAATGCTGGTTTGAGTACGTGCCGTGGTATGATCGGGCCTTCCCAAAGTTTGTATGCCTAGGTGAGTGTCTAGGGTTGTAAGAGCCATCACTCCAGGAGAAGTCTCTTGTGCGTGGACGGCGATAAGAGAGGTTTGTATCGTGTCTCTTTCTGTAGTCTCGCATATAGGGGATTGTTTCATTAGCTCTTTGCTGTTTATTATGGTATGACTGTAGATTGAGATATTTTGTAGAATACCCAGGTTGTGTCCATTGTTTGCCCCCGCGAAATGGCTGGACAATTGTGCCTG
Source organism: Halocaridina rubra (assembly GCA_037179515.1). Classification (NCBI taxonomy): domain Eukaryota; kingdom Metazoa; phylum Arthropoda; class Malacostraca; order Decapoda; family Atyidae; genus Halocaridina; species Halocaridina rubra. The sequence goes on along the minus strand of JAXCGZ010003801.1, from coordinate 96,214 downwards.
TAGGCCATTGATTCAGTTTGTAAGGCACATATTCAAATCCTTTCGATATCGTTATTGCGAAGGAAACCCAATTTGGTTTGCGAGAAAGCTCCTTAATCAAGACTTCTTCAGAAGGAATGCCTTGATTTGTCAATGTATTACATATCTCTCTCTCAAAGGGGTTGCCAGGAATGCGAATATATATTTGAGCTGTAACTCTTGCACTTGCATTATTGGGCAACTGTGGCTGTGGGGGAGAGGACTTCGATGGAATGTTTAGAATAGAGGCTGCTGCTATTTTGTCTTTTCTGTTTTCTTCATTGTTTTGCAGCCTATTGCTGGTTTGGTTATTTGTGCTGGAAGGTGTAATTTGGTTGTCCTGGTTAGTGATAGTTGCTGTGTTGTTAGGAGTAGTGGAGATTGGCTCTATATCTTCTTCGCTGTTTTGCAACTCTTTACCAGGTTGGTTGTTTGTGCTGGGAAGAATCTTCTTCTGGTTAGTGCCTGTTGTTGTATTGTTAGGGGTAGTGGGGAAGGACGCTGTTGTTTCATCACTATTTTGTAACCTGTTACTGATTTGATTATTTATGCTAGATGGTGTATTCAGGTTGTCTTGTTGACTATCACTTTTATCTGTATCTACCTCTTCTTCACTACCACTGTCACATTCGTCTCTCAATGCACTGAAGGAATTGTGAGTAGAGACAGAAAACCTAGTTTGCAAAGCCTGAGGGTTGTTGATAGAAGGGACATCATCGTTGTTAGGTGACAGCACTGAATTGAGAGGTGGAGATGTTTCTAATAGCAGTTTCAACCCAGAATTATCTCTTTTAAGTAGGACAATGTCAAATTCTAGCAAACCCACCTTGTGTTGTAAGGCTTTCACCTTTTCAGCATCTGCTTCCAAAATTTTCACCTTATCTGCAAGACTTTCTATCATTCGATGTAGGATGGTTGTTCATTTTCAAAATTCAAAGAGAGATCATCATTAATAAAGGACGCAAATCTATGAATGATTTTTCTCTCTTGCTGAAGTATACAAATTAATTGTTAAAAAAAATAAATCTAAATAGCTAAATAAATGACTAGATGATATACGTATATAGAAAAGTTTCAATACCTTTCCTGTCTGCCGAGGTAATCTGTTGGGATGATAATTCAAGAGAAGAAAAAAAAACATTGATATCATAGAAATATTTTTTTTTTTTTACGATTCCTTAAGAGATTATGAAACTTAAGTGAAGTATAATTCTAATGTGAAGTTATTTTTTTATTGTTCGCAAGTGAAATATTATATTTTAATTACTGCATGCACAGATACATTTTCTTTTTTTATATTCTTTTCTTTTTGCAGAGATTTCTTCATATGATAATTGTAATAGTTTGTAAAGATAAAGGTATTAATGATTTTGAGAAGCTTATCTGCAGATAATACTTTTAGGTATTGTTCATTGTTGTGAAGTATATAATTACTTTTTTACTTAAGATAATCTGTGAAATAAAATAATAAGATTTAATTCTATTTATTTTGTCGTTTAAGAAAGAATTAATTGTTAATTTTGTTGATTGTTAAAAAAAAAAGTTTCTCTTGAAGTAGCAGCTTTTAGTGTTAAATATTTTGGAATTACAGTGCTTGTTATGCTTCACAAGAGATAGTTTCATGTTTTATTGTCATTATCAAATATTTTTGCAGTATTTTGTTTAAATTCCGTTCGAAGGCAAGTGTGTGTATGTGCATTTAACTAGTGTTTTTGCAATGTTAAACAGAAAAAAGAATGGATTTATACTTCGCTGTCTTTTAATTTGTATATTAAATTATTTTATTTCAAAGATGCTAGAAAACAAAATTTCGCTTTGCAGAAAGCTTAATAAAAGAACCAATCCCAAGAATTACTTGTAGTGAACATAGAGTGAAAGGTAGTTATTGTTTTTTTTCTTTTTATATTTAGACAGAAAGGAAGAAGGTCATAAAAACGACCCCACAGCAATGGTGTGGAGGATTTCCTATGTATTATTTACCCTTCGATCTTATAACCCCCTAAATTCGGAAATCCTGACACGGCTTCGGTAGAGGCCTACAAGCGATCTCAGAATTAAAATTCTCTACCAATAAAATAAAATTAATATTACATGCATAGACATAAATGCAAATATATTATAAGGGGGTTTGTGAACAGCTGATATGTGAATGGTTAAATAAACTCTCCTCACCTTAAAGTAAAACTTCCTCATACAGAATAATAAATTTTTCAACATACATTCTATCTACGAGTGTTCAATTAAATGAGCTCATTCTGTCCTCACACATAGTCATAAACATTGTTAGAAATTAGTTTAATCTGTACTCATCTATCCGGAAAACCCAAATGTCGTCAGCAATCAAGGAACTCCGAATCAAACATGAATATCTTCAGATCACGTATCTCTACCACGTTCTTCTGCTTGAGTGTCTCGTAGTGCCTCACGAGAGCAACTAATTACTCATTAACAAACTTATAAGTACTGTCAATAAACACAGTAAACATGAGTGCGTCATAGCATCTCACGACAGCAACTAATTACTCATTAGCAAACTTATAAGTACTGTCAGCATACTCAGTAAACATGAGTGCCTCGTAGCATCTCACGACAACAACTAATTACTCATTAGCAAACTTATAAGTACTGTCAATAAACACAGTAAACATGAGTGCCTCGTTGCATCTCACGACAGCAACTGAGAATAAACTCACAAATAAAACAAAGCACAAACTCTGTCGTTCATTCAGCACAAGAATAATCATGTTCTTACCACGTGGACAATTATAATTGAGAAAGAACTCTCTTTTACACAAAGTAATCAACGTTATCATGACGAGGTAAAAGATTAATTGGCAGAAAGCCTACCAAAGCAGATTTTGCTCTCGACTTCGGAGCTATACATACACTATGCATAAAAACACTTATACATACTTCATATAAATGAATACGTATACATACAAAGTCTGTAAATCTACATACATGCACTTAAACTACATTAAAAAACTATCATGCAAAACAACACTTACATATGTACGTAGAAATAAACTGTCTTGAAATATATTCAAGACAAATGATATATATTTTTTTTTAAAGAAATATATATTACTTCAAATTCTCTTCGCGAGAGAGAGACATGGCCGATTTATTTTGCCAAATAAGAGTTCAGTATTGTAAAAGTGAGATAAACCCTTCCTCTGTATTTTTATTAGTAATTGAATGCATGAAGCCACGTTTTTATAAGATGCTGACTTTGGGTATTTTGATTGCATTTTTTTCATTTTTTTTATAAACTGCTAGATGATAAATGTGAGCTAGCTCCATTTTTTATTTTTGTGTTTTTGCATGTTAATGTTACATTGATAAGACAGAATTTGAATTGAACAGTAACAGGGAGTTTGTCTTTCACATATTTCAACTGTCTTAAAAGGAAATCTGAGCTACCGCCGATAAGCCGAGCAACAGGAAGGTTGGTGGCTATGCTGCTCTATATTATGACAGCAGGAATTCAAAAATGGTAAAAGAAACTGGCCAAAAGAATTTACTTTAAAATGAGTATTATTATGAAATACAATTACAGAATTTTTTGTTCTTGCCTCAAAATGGTATTATCACTTATTATTTACTGTTATTCTTATCTTTTATTATAATTATTATTAGTAGTAGTAGTAATATTGTTGTTGTTGTTACTATCACTCCATTGTCATTCTGGCTAATTATTATTTTCTTCATATTATAAGTAGTAGCGCAATTATTAGCATTTTTATTTTGAATTCTTACCATTGTCTTACTGTAGACACTGTTGATAAGAGTATTACTTTTGTGCATGTTCTTATCAGAATTTCATGACTTTTCTTTTTTATGTCTATAGCACAATAATGAATTGTAGAGATGCTCTATCAGTTACTCAGCTATGTCCTAAGTATCTTGGAAGAATGATCTGAATGGTGTAGACAGATATTTACAACCACTATTCTACTTTCAGGCAGCCCCGACCTGCAATTTCAAACTTTTCCCTTTTCCCCATTGGAGAGACTGCAAGTGCTTGCAGATACAGGGGATGTGCAAAATCCCCTCTGTGTACTTACATAAGGCCATAGTTTATACCCAGAGGTGATATCTAGTGTTTCCTGTATATGTGATAGCCCCATTAGGCCCTTATTTCTGGCCCAAGAATCTACTCGCAGGCTATTATGATTGCAGAATTTGAGCTTGGAGGGAGATGAGCATCGGGGGGATAGGTGTCATGGGAGGAGATACGGTGATATGATCACCTCAACAGTCGAGTCAACGCGGGAAAGAGGCACTTGAAATGGATATATCTGTGCTCTTCCAATGTCCCCGACGTAGGGCTAAAGGCCCATTCGATGTTACAACCCGGGCTTATCTCACAGCGTAGATGTGAGGGATGACAGAAAAAGGAGGGGGTCGGCCCAGTACCTATATCCCAAAAAATATGGGATTCCATATGGGGACGAAGGGGAATGCAAAAGAAGTGAGCAAAACTGAGATGAAAATAAAAAGGATATGGAAAATTCCCAATAAAAGAAAAGAAAGTGAGAGAGAGATACATTTCCCACAGAATAGAACATAACACAGGAAACTGAAAATTCCCCACAGTGAAACCATGTACAGTATAATATTTTTCTCCAGCATACCAAGCCTGATTTTTTTTAGATCCTAAAATTAAAGTTAAGAAGCCTCAATGCTTCCCTACAAGTAGTTTATAGATATAAGAAAAATAGTTAGGCTAGTTTTAATATAGTAAGTGTCATTGTCATTTATGAGTATATTTAGATAATTATCACTTACAAACAGTATTTTCATTTTAATTGGGTGCTATAAAAATTTTTATATTTTACTATTAACTAGTATTATTGAATAGTCGTCTTTTATATGAAAATGTATTAATTTTTTTCTGTAGTAGACTGATTGCCATTTTGTCACTCATTAATAGCTACATCATGTAGTTGTCAATATTTAATTAGACAGTGTTTTATTTGCTACTGAAATTCTTTAATTAGAATGATTGTTGTGAGAGCATATTTTTCCTTTGTTGTCTTTTTTGGAAATCACATATTCTATATACTGAGTGTACCCTTGACAATGAAATAATGTTTAGGTAATTTTAGTATGTATTAAGGAGCATAGGGAAACTTTGATATGTAATACAGAAAAAATGCATTTAGGTAATTATGCTCTGCATATGGCCTGAAATGATGTATGTTAGCTAATTCTAATATTAATAACACAATCTCTTCCGATTCGCAATGCTTTTAGATGTGCTTGACTTAATACTACGTTACCTTACATGAACTCTGTTATCTCAGCAGATGGTAGCCATCCTTTTTGTTGTAAGTTAGTGCTTCACCAGAAAAAAACATATTTCTGGAATGGGCCGTGGGGTTTGATGCAGAGCTCACGGCTATGGATGTACCATGTGCAGGCTGGAGGCTCTCACATGGCTTTCTCTGCTATAGGAACCAAGCCCAGAAATTAGCGGTGTGTTCCCCCTTCTTTGCATGCCTATTGGTGGAGGAATGACCAAGAAATATGCCCCCTAACGCTTCATATGTGTTTGAATGATCCGAGGTAATAAAAAAGGGTCAAACAGCTTGTGAGGGAGGCAGAATACTTTAGGCGCCCATACAGACAACATAATCTTCAGGGGATGGGGGCATTGAGGCCAAGAGGAACTCTGTAGCTTTTAAATAAATTAAGTGTTCAGCATCTATTCTCACCTTGCACGATGGAGTTCTGGCATGAAGTGTAAATGAATATATAAATAAAATCTACACAACACTGGTGCCAGCGAAAGTACAACTCTAACACGACAGTGGAGTATAACTACAAAATACTACTGTGGTATACCGAAGGCACGACTACTAAGTACGACATCCCAAAAAGGAGCTAAAAGGAAAAGTATAAGCATGAGTGGTTTGTGGTAAATACATGTTACTTGGCTGGTCCATCCCCCTTGCAAGGCAAAAGAAGACCAAGTATATGTATGCATGTATGTATGCAGGTATGCATATATATATATATATATATATATATATATATATATATATATATATATATATATATATATATATATATATATATATACATATATATATATATATATATATATATATATATATATATATATATATATATATATATATATATATATATATATATATACACATATATATATATATATATATATATATATATATATATATATATATATATATATATATATATATATATATATATATATATATATATATATATATATATATATATATATATATATATATATATATATATATATATATATATATATATATATATATATATATATATATATATATATATATATATATATATATATATATATATATATATATATATATATGAATCATTTTTTACCGTACAGGACTTAAACCTAGGACTTATGATTATATATATATATATATATATATATATATATATATATATATATATATATATATATATATATATATATATATATATATATATATATATATATATATATATATAAAACCAAATAAGCACATTACATATGCGAAAACATGAATAATTATTTACCCCAACTGGGTTTGAGCCTGGAACTTATTATTACTAAGCCAAGGTGCTATCAACTAAAAAAAACACAAGGTTAAAGGGAAACAATCCTCACAGCTTATATCTGCTAGTAGGAATGAACGCATTCTATCTGAATGCCACTATGTTCGTATTACAGTTTCCCCAACCTCAATCGTGGTTTCGTTTTCGCATTTAATGCAACTCCCAATCTCATTCGGGACCAACAATAAAGAATAAACACATTACTTATGTGAAAACATGAATCATTTTTACCCGAACCGGGTCTTGAACCTGGGACTTATTATTACTAAGCCAAGGTGCTACCAACTACACCACAGAAGGTTAAAGGGAAACAAACCTCACAGCTTATATCTGCTATTGTAAGAATGACCGCATTCCTTCTCAAAGCCACTATATACATATTACACTTTCTCCAACCTCACTCGTGGATTCGTTTTCGCAACTAATTCAACTCCAATCTCATTCGGGACCAACAATAACCAATTAAGCACATTACATACGTGAATCATTTATACCCCAACCGAGACTTGAACCTGGGACTTATTATTGCTAAGCCAAGGCAGATATAAGCTATGAGGTTTATTTCCCTTTAATCTTCTGTGGTGCAGTTGGTAGTGCCTTGGCTTAATAAAGTAATAATAAGTCCCAGATTCAAGTACCGGTTAAGGTAAAAATGATTCTAGTCTTCACATATGTAATGTGCTTATTTGGTTATTGTTGGTCCTGAATGAGATTGGAAGTTGAATTAATTGTGATAACGAAACCACGAGTGAGGTTGGGGAAACTGTAATATGAACATAATGGCATTTAGATAGAATGCGTTCATTCCAACCATAGCAGATATAAGCTGTGAAGTTTGTTTCCCTTTAACCTTCTGTGGTGTAGTTGGTAGCACCTTGGCTTAGTAATAATAAGTCCCAGGTTCAAGTCCCGGTTTGGGTAAAAATGATTCATGTTTTCACATATGTAATGTGCTTATTTGGTTATTGTTGGTCCCAAATGAGATTGGGAGTTGAAATAAATGCGAAAACGAAGCCACGAGGGAGGTTGGGAAAACTGTAATATGAACATAGTGGCATTCAGATAGAATGCGTTCATTCCTACCATAGCAGATATAAGCTGTGAGGTTTGTTTCCCTTTAACCTTCTGTGGTGTAGTTGGTAGCACCTTGGCTTAGTAATACTAAGACCCAGGTTCAAGTCCCAGTTGGGGTAAAAATGATTCATGCTTTCACACACGTAATGTGCTAATTTGGTTATTGTTGGTCCCGAATGAGATAGGGAGTTGAATTAAATACAAAAAAAGAAACCACGAGTGAGGTTGGAGAAACTGTAATATGAACACAGTGGTATTCAGATAGAATGCATTCTCTCCTACCATAGCAGATATAAGCTGTGAAGTTTGTTTCCCTTTAACCTTCTGTGGTGTAGTTGGTAGTGTCTTGGCTTAGTAATAATAAGTCCCAGGTTAAAGTCCCAGTTGGAATAAAAATGATTCATGTTTTCTCATATGTAATGTTCTTATTTGGCTATTGTTGGCCCAGAATGAGATTGGGAGTTGAATTAAATGCAAAAACGAAACCACGAGAGAGGTTGGGGAAACTGTAATATGAATATAGTGGCATTCAGATAGAATGCGTTCATTCCTACCATAGCAGATATAAGCTGTGAGGTTTGTTTCCCTTTAACATCCTGTGGAGTAGTTGGTAGAACCTTGGCTTAGTAACAAAAAGTCCCATGTTCAAGTCCCTGTTGGGGTAAAAATTATTCATGTTTTCACATATGTAATGTGCTTATTTGGTTATTGTTGGTCCAGAATGAGATTGGGAGTTGAATTAAATGCAAAAACGAGACCACGAGTGAGGTTGGGAAAACTGCAATATGAACATAATGGCATTCAGATGGAATGCGTTCATTCATACAATAGCAGATATAAGCTGTGAGGTTTGTTTTCCTTTAAAATTATGTGGTGTAGTTGGTAGCTCCTTGGCTTAGTAATAATAATTCCCAGGTTCAACTACCTGTTGGGATAAAAATGATTCATGTTTTCACATATGTAATGTGTTTATTTGGGTATTGTTGGTCCCGAATGAGATTGGGGGTTGAATTAAATGCGAAAAGAAAACACGAGTGAGATTGGGGAAACAGTAATATGAACATAGTGGCATTCAGATAGAATGTGTTCATTCCAACCATAGGAGATATAAGCTGTGAAGTGTGTTTCCCTTTAACCTTCCATGGTGTAGTTGGTAGCACCTTGGCTTAGTAATTATAAGTCCCAGGTTCAAGTCCTGATTGGGGTAAAAATAATTCATGTTTTCACATATGCAATGCGCTTATTTTGTTTTTGTTGGTCCCGAATGAGATTTGGAGTTGAATTAAATGTAAAAACGAAACCACGAGTGTGGTTGGGGAAGCTGTAATACGAACATAGTGGCATTCAGATAGAATGTATTCATTCCTACCATAGCAGATATAAGCTGCGAGGTTTGTTTCCCTTTAACCTTCCGTGGCATAGTTAGTAGTGCCTTGGCTTAGTAATAATAAGTCTCAGGTCCAAGTCCCGGTTGGGATAGAAATGATTCATGTTTTCACATATGTAATGTGCTTATTTGGTTATTGTTGGTCCTGAATGATATTGAGAGTTGAATTAAATGCGAAAACAAAAGCATGAATGAAGTTGGGGAAACTGTAATATGAACTTAGTGGCATTCGGATAGAATGTGTTCATTACTACAATAGCAGATATTAGCTGTGAGGCTTGTTTCCCTTTAACCTTCTCTAGTGTAGTTGGTATCGCCTTGGCTTAGTAATAATAAGTCCAAGGGTCAAGTCCCTGTTGGAGTAAAAATGATTCATGTCATCTCATATGTAATGTGTTTATTTGGTTATTGTTGGTCCTGAATGAGATTGGGAGTTGAATTAAATGCAAAAACGAAGTCAAGAGTGAGGTTGGGAAAACTGTAATATGAACATAGTGGTATTCAGAAAGAATGCATTCTCTCCTACCATAGCAGATATAAGCTGTTAAGTTTGCTTCCTTTTAACCTTCTGTGGTGTAATTGGTAGCGCCTTGGCTTAGTAATAATAAGTCCCAAGTTCAAGTCCCGGTTGGGATAATAATTATTCATATTTTCATATATGTAATGTGCGTATTTTGCTATTGTTGGTCCCGAATATGATTGGGAGTTGAATTAAATGCGAAAACGAAACCTAGAGTGGCGTTGGGGATACTGTAATATGAACTTAGTGGCATTCAGATAGAATGCATACATTCCTACCATAGAAGATATAAGCTGCGAGGTTTGTTTCTATTTAACCTTCCGTGATGTAGTTGGTAGTGCCTTGGCTTAGTAATAATAAGCCCCAGGTTCAAGTCCCTGTTGGGGTAAAATGATTCATGTTTTCATATATATAATGTGCTTATTTGGTTTTTGTTGGTCTCGAATGAGATTGGGAGTTGAATTAAATGCGAAAAAAAACCATGAGTGAAGTTGGGGAAACTGTAATATGAACATAGTGGCATTCGAAGAGAATGTGTTCATTCCTACCATACCAGATATAAGCTGTGAGGTTTCTTTCCCTTTAACCTTCTTTTTTGTAGTTGGTAGCGCCTTGGCTTAGTAATAATAAGCCCCAGGTTCAAGTCCCTGTTAGAGTAAAAATGATTCATGTATTAACATATGTAATGTGCTTATTTGGTTATTGTTGTGTCCCTAATGAGATTGGAAATTGAATTAAATACGAAAACGAAGTCACGACTGAGGTTGGGAAAACTAATATAAATATAGTGGCATCATATAGAATGCATTCTCTCTTACCATAGCAGATATAAGCTTTTAGGTTTGTTTCCTTTTAACCTTCTGTGGTGTAGTTGGTAGTGCCTTGGCTTAGTAATAATAAGTCCCAAGTCCAAGTCCCGGTTGGGATAAAAATGATTCATGTTTTCACATATGTAATGTGCGTATTTCACTATTGTTGGTCCCGAATAAGATTGGGAGTTGAATTAAATGCGAAAACAAAGCCATGAGTAAGGTTGGGGATACTGTAATAAGAACATAGTGGCATTCATATAGAATGCATTCATTCCTACCATAGCAGATATAAAATGCGAGGTTTGTTTCCATTTACCCTTCTGTGATGTAGTTGGTAGCGCCTTGGCTTAGTAATAATAAGTCCCAGGCTCAAGTCCAGGTTGGGGTAAAAATGATTCATGTTTTCACATATATAATGTGCTTATTTGGATATTGTTGGTCTCGAATGAGATTAGGAGTTGAATTAAACGCGAAAACAAAAGCATGAGTGAGGTTGGGGAAACAGTAATTTGAACATAGTGGCATTCAGATAGAATGTGTTCATTCCTACAATAGCAGATATAAGCTGCGAGGTTTGTTTCCCTTTAACCTTCCGTGGTGTAGTTGGTAGTGCCTTGGCTTAGTAATATTAAGTCCCAGGCTCAAGTCCCAGTTGGGGTAAAAATGATTCATGTTTTCAAATATGTAATGTGCTTATTTGGTTATTGTTGGTCCCGAATGAAATTGGGAATTGAATTAAATGTGAAAGTAAAACCATGAGTGTGGTTGGGGAAAATTTAATATAAACTTCGTGGCATTCAAATTGAATGTGTTCATTCCTACAATAGCAGATATAAGCTGTGAGGCTTGTTTCCCTTTAACCTTCTGTGGTGTAGTTGGTATCGCCTTGGCTTAGTAATAATAAGTCCCAGGTTCAAGTCCATGTTGGGGGTAAAAATGATTCATGTTTTCACATATGTAATGCGCTTATTTTGTTATTGTTGGTCCCGAATGAGATTGGGAGTTGAATTAAATGCAAAAACGAGACCACGAGTGAGGTTGGAAAAACTGTAATATGAACATAGTGGTATTCAGATAAAATGCATTCTCTCTTACCATAGCAGATATAAGCTTTGAGGTTTGTTTCCCTTTAACCTACTGTGGTGTAATTGGTAGGGCCTTGGCTTAGTAATAAGAAGTCCCAAGTTCAAGTCCCGGTTGGAATAAAAATGATTCATGTTTTCACATATGTAATGTGCGTTTTTCGCTGTTGTTGGTCCCGAATAAGATTGGAAGTTGAATTAAATGTGAATACAAAATATTGAGTGAGGTTGGGGATACTGTAATATGAACATAGAGGCATTCAGATAGAATGCATTCATTCCTACGATAGCAGATATAAGCTGCAAGGTTTGTTTTCATTTAACCTTTTGTGGTGTAGTTGGTAGTACCTTGGCTTAGTAATAATAAGTCCCAGGTTCAAGTCCCGGTTGGGATAAAAATGATTCATGTTTTCACATATGTTATGTGCTTATTTGGTTATTGTTGGTCTCGAATGAGACTGGGAGTTGAATTAAATGCGAAAACAAAACCATGAGTGAGGTTGAGGAAACTGTAATACGAACATAGTGGCATTCAGATAGAATGTGTTCATTCATACAATAGAAGATATAAACTGTGAGGCTTGTTTCCCTTTAACCTTCTGTGGTGTAGTTGGTAGGGCCTTGGTTTAGTAATAATAAGTCCCAGGTTCAAGTCCCTGTTGGGGTAAAAATGGTTCATGTTTTCACATATGTAATGTGCTTATTTGGTTATTTTTGGTCCCGAATGAGATTGGGAGTTGATTTAAATGAGAAAACGACACCACTAGTGAGGTTGGGGAAACTGTAATACGAACATAGTGGCATTCAGATTGAATGCGTTTATTCCTACTGTAGCAGATATAAGCTGTGAGGTTTGTTTCCTTTTAACCTTCTGTGGTGTAGTTGGTAACGCCTTGACTTAGAAATAATAAGTCCCATGTTCAAGTCCCTGTTGGGGTAAAAATGGTTCATGTTATCACATATGTAATGTGCTTATTTGGTTATTGTTGGTCCCGAATGAGATTGGGAGTTGAATTAAATGAGAAAACGAAACCACGAGTGAGCTTGGGGAAACTGTTATATGAACAAAGTGGCATTCAAATAGAATGTGTTCATTCCTACCATAGCAGATATAAGCTTTGTGGTTTGTTTCCCTTTAACCTTCTGTGGTGTGTAGTTGGTAGTGCCTTGGCTTAGTAATAATAAGTCCCAGGTTCAAGTCCCTGTTGGTATAAAAAAGATTCATGTTTTCACATATGTAATGTGCATTTTAGGTTATTGTTGGTCCCGAATGAGATTTGGAGTTGAATTAAATGCAAAAACAAAACCATGAGGTAGGTTGGGGAAACTGTAATATTAACAAAGTGGCATTCAGATAGAATGCGTTCATTCCTACCATAACAGATATAAGCTGTGAGGCTTGTTTCCCTTTAACCTTCTGTGGTGTAGTTTGTAGCGCTTTGGCTTAATAATAATAAGTCCCAGGTTCAAGTCCCGGTTTGGGTAAAAATGATTCATGTTTTCACATATGTAATGTGCTTATTTGGTTACTGTTGGTCCCGAATGAGAGTTGGAGTTGAATTAAATGAGAAAACGAAACCATGAGGGAGGTTGGGAAAACTTATATGAACATAGTGGCATTCAGATAAAATGCATTCATTCCTACCATAGCAGATATAAGCTGTGAGGTTTGTTTCCCTTTAACCTTCTGTGGTGTAGTTGGTAGCACCTTGGCTTAGTAATAATAAGTCCCAGGTTCAAGTCCCTGTTGGGATAAAAATGATTACTGTTTTCACATATGTAATGTGCGTTTTTGGTTATTGTTGGTCCCGAATGAGATTGGGAGTTGAATTAAATGCAAAAATAAACCCATGAGGTCAGTTGGAGAAGCTGTAATATGAGCATAGTGGTATTCAGATAGAATGCGCTCATTCATGCAATAGCAGATATAAGCTGTGGGGCTTGCTTCCTTTAATCATCTATGGTGTAGTTGGTAGCGCTTTGGCTTAGTAATCATAAGTCCCAGGTTCAAGCCCCAGTTGGGGTAAAAATGATTCATGTTTTCAAATATGTAATGTGTCCGAGATTGAGAGTTGAATTAAATGAGAAAACCAAACCACGAGTGAGGTTGGGAAAACTGTAATGTGAACATAGTGGCATTCAGATAGAAAGCATTCAATCCTACCATCGCAAATATATGCTGTGAGGTTTGTTTCCCTTTAAACTT
>JAXCGZ010003801.1:72500-77500 GCA_037179515.1 Halocaridina rubra | reverse complement strand
TCGTAAAGTTTATAATCTCACATTTTTACTATAATGAGGAAAAAATGCAGAATTGTATCTCATGTTACCAAACATACAAGTTTATTAAGTTTTCTTTATATATTGAAAAGGATATAGTTCTATGCTACACACACACACACGCACACACACACTTACCATCACTCGAAGCTAGAAGAGTGAGGGGGGATATGGTGACAGTCTTTAAATTCCTTCATGGTTATGATAGAGTGGATAGGGATCGATATTTTGATATGGCTGGCTCTAGAACTAGAGGTCATAGTTTGAAGCTTCGTAAGAAAACTTCTTCGCAGGATGTAAGGAAATACTTTTTCAGTGTAAGAGTAGTTGATAATTGGAATTCGCTATGCGAGGAGGTAGTTAATGCTATCTCAATCCATAGTTTTAAGGACAGGTATGATAAGTATGACTAAGTATAAAATGGAACCGATCAGGAGACGGGAAGATACGAGCTTTGGGCTCTTTCCCGTAAACACAATTGGGTAATCACAATTAGGTAATCACAGAGTATTGTGAGTACAAAACTTATATTTGTTGTATGACGAGACTGTCCAAAATATTAAAGGAAAAAAAATTGAGAACATTTTTCGTGAGGGGAGAGAGAAGCTGCCGCCCAGTTCTGCCTTGAAGGAAATTTAGAAGAGTTGCCAGAGGTGAAGCCATCACATCACATTACCTAATTTTTTGTGTAAACTGGGGAAAGCTCTTAAGCCGTTTACCTGATCCTGTGGTTCCATATATTGTTAAAATCAGTATCCTTCCAATTTATATTAACTTGTTAGTTAGTTTGATACACGAAATAATTGAATAAGTAAAAAAAAAAAATCCACCTGTAAACAGTACTGAGTTAAGTTGCCAAGTAGTACAGCTGTCTTATTTTCTTATTTTTTTTTTTGCTTTTCTTTTAGCTTTCTCTTTTACTATTTTGTTTTTATTTTGTATATATATTGAGTTAAATGTAAAGTCTAATCTTGTGATAACATACCTTGGTTAGCAAGTGAGTTTATCAGTTAGGAAGAATATATAGCAGAAACAGGTGGGTGCCACCTCAGACACAGGTTCGAATTTTTCCTTCAGGTTTGACTTTTGTTTTGTTGCATTTTTTTTCTTTTTCTTTTTATCCTTAAATTACCATGGTCAAGTTTTTAAGTTAAGATGTGTGTTACCAGAAAAGAGATAAACTGAGTCACTAAATAGCACTTATATGGAGATATAAAAATTCAGTGTGAAGCTTAATTAAAAGTTTTTCTCTTTTTTTTTCCTCTTTCTCGTCTTCTTTCTATATTCTGTGAGAGGGAGAACATAAAAATGACTCCATCTCTGTCCCAAACCTCTCCCATCCATGGGTCGGTAGGAGAGGTAGCCATCAGGAGACTCAAACAGAAAATCAAGAATTTAGAGGAAATGGTTATAAGCCTTGATGATAAATTCAGAATATGGATGGAGAAATGAAAGAGAATGAAACACTCAGAGAGCAAATAAGATCTTTGGAGGAAGCAAATAAAGCACAAGGGCAGGAGAGAAAGGAACTAGAAAAAAGAATATAGAAGCTGGAAGGGGAAAAGAGTCAACTAGAATCTAGACTTTCTAAACAAGAAGATAAAAACAAACAGCTGAATGACAACCTAAAGGAATTAGATGTTAGTTCACTGCTCTCTTCTGAGAGAGACAAGATTGCTGCTTGGAATGTCCAGATTAAGGAAAACATTGAACAGTTCAGAAAAGAGTTCCAGGAGCTGAATATGGAAAATGATGCCATGAAAACTTCCTTTGCTGATGCACTAAAGGGGAATGTGGCAGTAAAAGAGGCTGTAAAGGAGGTGGCACTGGAAAACATACAAACAGTTGACTATAAAGAAACAGTAATCGAAAAAATGAAAGACGTTGTGATGGAAAGGGCAAACCCACTCATCAGACAGGCACTTGATAAGGAGAAGACAGTGGTAATCTCAGGCATAAGCGAGTCCCAGGAGCCAACATGGCAGGGGAGACTTGAAGAAAATAAAGCTAGGGTTGTAGACCTGATAAGAAAGCTTGGAGTAGTATGTGGTCCTGAGGATATTGTAAACATACACCAACTAGGTAAATATTCGAGGGAAGGAAAGCCGAGACCAACAAAAGTAAACTTTGAGAGAGGGGAAACATGTAGGGAAATATTGTTGAGAAAAAAAAGTCTAAAAGACCTTCAAGAATTCAAAGAAGTGTTCATTAGACAATACAGAACACAGGAAGAGATGGGAAAGATAAAAAACTTGTTGCAAGAGGCAAGAAGGTTAAATGATGAAAGAAATGAAGAAGAGAAGAAAAATTTTCATTACAGAGTTCTTCCAGACAAAGGGGAGATAAAGAAGATAATGACAAAAGATCAGGGGATGGGGCCTCATTAAGATTGTTATACACAAATGCTGATGGATTAGCTGGTAAGGCAGTAGAATTAAAAGATAGGATTCACAACAGTAAGGCAGATATAGTAGCAATTACAGAGACTAAGTTGAGTGAGGACATAAACAGTGTCACAGTTTTTCCTAAGGGTTTCAGAATACTAAGGGTTGAAAGATCTGAAAGAACTGGTGGAGGGATAGCACTGCTCATAAGTGAAAGGATTCAAGTCGAAGAAATAAACTTGGCTATAGAAAGTGAGTTCAAGGAATTTCTTGTTGCTCGCATAAATACTGGGTCAGAGAGCATTATAATAACTGTTGTATACAACCCACCAAGGAACCAAAATAGGCTTGAAGTTTATGAGGAAAGTCATATAGGTACTATTGAAGTCATAAACTCAGTTGTTAACATGGCACGGGAAAAAAAATGTAGGATTTTGATTATGGGAGATTTTAATCATAAAGAGATAGATTGGATAAATCTTGACCCACACAGTGGTGAGGACTCATTCGGGGCAAGATTCCTAGATTGCGTACAAGGGAATTTCCTACACCAACATGTAATGGAACCAACAAGGGCCAGGGGTGGGGATGAGCCATCACTACTTGATCTAGTGTTCACAGATAATGTGTTGGATATTGAAAAAATTGAGTATGAACCACCAATTGGAAAGAGTGACCACTGTGTGCTGTTGATGGAGTATATCATTGAAGATATTCTTCCTGAGAGTAGAGGCACTGAGGACATGAGGAGGAACTATCGGAAAGGAGATTACATCAAAATGAATGAGGTTTTTGCAGTTATTGACTGGAGAACCTTATTTTACAACAAATCTGTACAAGAAATGTATGATATCTTTTGTGAGAAATATGGGAAGATAGTAGATTGCTGCATACCTGTCACCAAAGTAGGTGTAATTCATGCCAGAGAGAAATGGTTCGATAATGGGTGTAAAAGAGCTAAGGAGTGGAGAGACAAATGCTGGAAAAGGTATAGGAGGAGAAAAAACATAAATGCCTGGCAAACCTACAAAAGAGCAAGAAATGACTACCTAAGTAAAAGGAGAGAGGCAGAGAGAGACTATGAGAGGGACATCACCAGGAAGGCTAAAGAAAATCCCAATCTTTTCCACAACTTTATCAGAGGAAAACTGAAGGTAAAAGAACAGGTTTTAAGGCTAAAGAGAGCGGATGGAAGCATCACTGAGACGGATGAAGAGATCTGCAAAGAATTGAACAAGGAGTTTCAGTCAGTATTTACAGTAGAAAATACCCCACCCTCTCAGATTGCAGTGATAGAAGCTCAAGGGCCGGTATTAGAGAACATCAACCTTACAGCCACAGAGGTATGCAAAGCGCTGATGGATTTAGATGTTCATAAAGCTACAGGTCCTGATGACATATCCCCTCATGTGCTTAAAAAATGCGCAAACACAATATCAGTGGCACTAAGTATCATATTTAAGGAGTCACTGGAGTCGGGGGAGATTCCAAGATGCTGGAAACAAGCAAATGTGATACCTATCTTCAAAAAGGGAAGGAGGGATACGGCTCTGAACTATAGACCAGTTTCCTTGACCAGCATAGTTTGCAAAGTTATTGAGAAACTACTAAGGAAACATATCTCTCTTCACTTGGAATCCTTCAACTTTTTGTCAGTGAGGCAACATGGCTTCGGAGAAGGTAGATCAACAGTAACAAACTTATTAGAATTTTATGATGAGGTAAGCCAAATCTTACAGGAAAGAGAGGGCGGGGCAGATTGCCTATTCCTAGACTTCCAGAAAGCGTTTGACACTGTTCCACATGGGAGACTTATTAGGAAGCTGCAATCAATGGCTAGAATAGGTGGAAATGTTTTGGAATGGATAAAAACTTACTTAGAAGGAAGGGAACAGAGGGTTAGAGTAAGACACTCAGTGTCTGAATGGAGAAGAGTTAGTAGTGGAATTCCACAGGGTTCAGTTTTAGGGCCACTTTTGTTCCTTGTATATGTAAATGACCTACCAGAGTCTGTAAATTCATTCATGAATATGTTTGCAGATGATGCAAAGATTGTGAAGAAAGTAAAAAACGAGAACAATGGTAGAGAACTTCAGGAGGCTCTAAATAATCTGCATGAGTGGTCAGAAAAGTGGCTAATGAAATTCAATACTTCAAAATGTAAGGTAATGAGAATGGGTACAAGTGCAAGAAGACCCAAGCTTGACTACTCGGTGGCTGGAGTACAACTTCAAGAGACAGAAAATGAGAGAGATCTAGGAGTAAGCATACTGGCAGATTTGTCTCCAGAAATACATATAAATGGCATAGTAAGGGCAGCATATGTATTCTTATCAAATGTAAGGGTAGCCTTCAGGCACATGGACAAGGAAATGTTCAGAAATATTTATGTAACCTATGTGAGGCCAAAACTCGAATATGCAGACCCCTTTTGGAATCCACACTTGAAAAAGCACATAGCTAAGCTTGAAAAAGTTCAAAGACATGCCACGAAACTGGTGCCAGAAATACGCAATCTCAGTTATGATGAGAGGCTGAGGGAATTAGACTTACCATCACTCGAAGCTAGAAGAGTGAGGGGGGATATGGTGACAGTCT
>JAXCGZ010003801.1:65000-67500 GCA_037179515.1 Halocaridina rubra | reverse complement strand
TGGGAAGAGTGACCACTGTGTGTTGATGATGGAGTATATAATTGAAAATGTTCTGCCTGAGAGTAGAGGCATTGAGAACATGAGGAGGAACTATCCAAAAGGAGAATACATCAAAATGAATGAGCTTTTTGCTGTTATTGACTGGAGGACCTTATTTTACAACAGATCTGTACAAGAAATGTATGACATCATTTGTGAGAAATATGGGAAGATAGTATATTGCTGTATACCTGTCTCCAAAGAGATATGGTACGATATTGAGTGTAAAAGAGCTAAGGAGTGGAGTGAAAAATGCTGGAAAGGTGTAGGAAGAGAAAAAACATAAATGCCCGGCACACCTACAAAAGAGCAAGAAATGATTACCTAAATAAAAGAAGAGAGGCAGAGAGAGACTATAAATGGGACATCACCAGGAAGGCTAAAGAAAATCTCAAGCTTTTTCACAGCTTTATTAGAGGAAAACTGAAGGTAAAAGTACAGATTTTAAGGCTTAAGAGAGCGAATGGAAGCATCACTGAGACGGATGAAGAGATCTGCAAAGACTTGAACAAGGAGATTCGGTCAATATTTATAGTAGAAAATACCCCACCCCTTCAGATGGCAGAGATAGAATCTCATGGGCCGGTATTAGAGAACATCACCCTGTCAGCCACAGAGGTATGCAAAGCGCTGATGGAATTAGACGTCCATAAAGCTAGAGGTCCTGATGATACATCCCCTCATGTATTTAAAAAATATTCAAACTCAATATCAGTGGCAATAAGTATCATATTTAAAAAGTCACTGGAGTCAGGGGAGATTCCAAGATGCTAGAAACAAGCAAACGTGATACCTATCATCAAAAAGGGAAGGGGGGATACGGCTATACACTATAGACCAGTTTCCTTGACCAACATAGTTTGCAAAGTTATGGAGAAACTACTAAAAAACATATCTCTCTTCACTAGAAATCCTTCAACTTTTTGTCAGTGAGGCAACATGGCTTCAGAGAAGGTAGATCAACAGAAACAAACTTATTAGAATTTCATGTTGAGGTAAGCCGAATCTTACAGGAAAGAGAGGGCTGGGCAGATTGCATATTCCTAGACTTCCAGAAAGCATTAGACACTGTTCCACATGGAAGACTTATTAAGAAGATGCAAGCAATGGCTAAAATAGGTGGAAATGTCTTGGAATGAATAAACACTTACTTAGAAGGAAGGGAACAGAGGGTTAGAGTAAGACACTCAGTGTCTGAATGGAGAAGAGTTAGTAGTGGAGTTCCAATGGGTTCAGTTTTAGGGCCACTTTTGTTCCTTGTTTATGTAAGTGACCTACCAGAGTCTGTTAACTCATTCAAGAATATGTTTGCAGATTATGCAAAGATTGTGAAGAAAGTAAGAAACGAGAATAATGGTAGAGAACTTCAGGAAGATCTAAATAGTCTGCATGAGTGGTCAGAAAAGTGGCTAATGAAATGCAATAAATCAAAATGTAAGGTAATGAGAATGGGTACAAGTGCAAGAAGGCCCAAGCTTGACTACTCGGTGGCAGGAGTACAACTTCAATAAACAGAGTTTTAGAGAGATCTATGAGTAGACATACTGTCCGATTTGTCTCCAGAAATGCATATAAATGGCATAGCAAAGACAGCATATGCTTTCTTAGCAAATGTAAGGGTAGCCTTCAGGCACATGGACAAGGAAATGTACAGAAACATTTATGCAACCTATGTGAGGCCAAAACTTGAATATGCAGCCCCCTTTTGGAATTCGCACTTGAAAAAGCACATAGCTAAGCTTGAAAAAGTTTAAAGACATGCCCCGAAACTGGTGCCAGAAATACGCAATCTCAGTTATGATGAGAGGCTGAGGGAATTAGACTTACCATCACTCGAAGCTAGAAGAGTGAGGGGGGATATGGTGACAGTCTTTAAATTCCTTCATGGTTATGATAGAGTGGATAGGGATCGATATTTTGATATGGCTGGCTCTAGAACTAGAGGTCATAGTTTGAAGCTTCGTAAGAAAACTTCTTCGCGGGATGTAAGGAAATACTTTTTCAGTGTAAGAGTAGTTGATAATTGGAATTGGTTAAGCGAGGAGGTAGTTAATGCTATCTCAATCCATAGTTTTAAGGACAGGTATGATAAGTATGACTAAGTATAAAATGGAACCGATCAGGAGACGGGAAGATACGAGCTTTGGGCTCTTTCCCGTAAACACAATTAGGTAATCACAATTAGGTAATCACACAAATGCTGATGGATTAGCTGGTAAGACAGTAGAATTAAAAGATAGGATTCACAACATTAAGGCAGATATAGTAGCAATTACAGAGACTAAATTGAGTGAGGACATAAACAGCGTCACAGTTTTTCCTAAGGTCTTCAGAATACTAAGGGTTGAAAGATCTGAGAGGACTGGTGGAGGGATAGCACTGCTCATAAGTGAAAGGATTCAAGTTGAAGAAATAAACTTGGCTATAAAAAGTGAGTTCAAGGAATTTCTTGTTGCTCGCA